>JAMKPZ010001188.1:0-50594 GCA_024699675.1 Amphibolis antarctica
GGGTTTTCCAAAGGGAATGAGTTGTGAGTTGTAACCCTAGCCTCCAAAAGAAGAAAACCCTCTCCCTCTCCATCCGTGGACTAGCCCTAAGTTAGGGTGAACCACGTAAAATCCGGTGTGCACCTTGTTTGTGTGTTTTGTTTGGCGATCCTCCTCTCTTCCCCTTTCTCATCGCTCACTCCTCCGTTTGTTTCCGCTGTGCTTCTTTGGTTACCACGCACAACAGATATGTATGGTGAAAAGGTCATCTAGCCAGAGCCTTACTTGGTTATGAGTCCTCCCAAAATTGAAAGGTCCAAAATTAATGTTGACAGGGCATGTAAGGGAGACTAGCAGGCTGGAGGTAGAGAAATCATTAGGGATGCTTCTGGGACGTTGCTAAAGGCCTTCAATTTATTCTATGGCGGATGTTTGATTCTTCAAACGAAGCTAAAGGCATTTAATGGCCTCCCTATGTGTTTGGACTTGTATATCTCTCTTGCTAACATTGAGGTTGAAATGGATTCTCTCATTATTGTTCGGGCCTTTCAGTCCAATAGGTGTCCTTGCAGTGTTGATGTGCACCTTTGGTGGAAAGTAACTGAATTTCTGAGGAAAGGATGTAAGATTGTCCATATTTTAAGGGAAGCCAAAATGGTAACTAATAGCTTAGCCAAGAAGGGGGCAGTAACAGCCTAAACGAAACTTACATGCGTGTTGGAGAGCTATCTACCAATGTAAAAGGTCAATCTCTGCTGGATAAGTGGCAAGTTCCAAGCCGCAGGTGGGAGCATTGAGTTGTGGGCGATGTTGGGGTCACAGGTGGATTGTTTTCTTCTTCTTCTTGTTTTATTTCTGTTGTGGTTTCTTAGTGGGGTTTTAGCCTTAGTGCCCCCCCCACTTCATCTTGTACTCAATTTTTTGTTTTTGGGGCCCTAACATCATAAATAAATCAAGGATTTTCGTTTAAAAAATTTATTTTTCAATAAAATTCAAGTTACATTCCAATAAAACAAATGAGGTTACATTTTAATTCACTCTAGGTTACTTTTCAAAAAAAAAAAAAAAACTCAAGTTACTTTTGAATAAAATAATTCATGTTACAATTCAATATAGATAAGGTGACATTTCAGTTCAATACATATGATCTACTAGTTTCACTGTGGTTAATGATAGCTAGAGTGGGTAGAGGGCTCTTTAATGGAGCAAATTTTTATGGAGAAAAGACCATAACGGGTGAAAGGGGAATGGTTGGGAGTCACACAAAAGGGGGATAGGGTTTAGGGGCATAAGATGACATTTGTGACCAAAAATATAAAAATGTAAATATCAAAATTACACCGTTAGTGCCGGGCAACCTCTTTTGATTCACAATCTAAGGTCTTAATGGATGATTTTTGGATCAGCTACTCCAATATTTCAACAATGTTCTCAAATTTTTTTGTCGACTTTATTCATCATCATGTGCTAAAAAGAATTGGAGTACATCTTCATTCCTTCATCCTATGAGAAACAAACAACATTTTACTAGAACATAGACAATATATAACTTCACTAACAATCATTTGTTGTTAGAAGATAGAGAAATACAATGGTGAGTCAAAACCATGAAACATTGGTGGAGACATATTTGATCCAATTAATGAAACCAAAAAAGTTTAGACTCTAACTTGATAAGCTAGAGTTGGAATCAATTCTTTTCACTAACAAAGATAATTGTAATGTGGATGATGGCAATTGGCAATTTGATTTTTGAATGATGGCAATTGGCATAAAACATAAATGTGATCTAGAGGAATTTTTGTTCTTATCTTCTATTATCTTGGATTCAATTTTGTAGCTACTGGAAACAAGAGATGGGAGGAAGTTATATATCATTAGGAATAACAATACCTCTATAAATGAAGGCTACAGAGTGAAGATACATGCATAACAACCAATATAAGATTAAACTCACACGCATACACCTAAAAACCATAATACATTATTTCCTCTAACAGTCTCCCTCAAGCTGAAACTTCCAACTTACAATAGACTTGGTAACAAAATAGATTTAATAACAACTAAACAACTTAAATATAAAAAATGCATAAAAAGGCATAAAATCCAATTGTTGTAATGGTAGTTGCAACAAAAGGCAATAATAGAGAATATCTGACTGTAACAAGGCAAAAGTAGTAGAAAACCTCTAATCATGTAGAGACAGTAACAGTAGAGAACCTCCAATCACATAAAGGTAGTAAAACAAGTAGATAGATATGATCTACCCTAAGGAAATTTTTGTTGTTTTTTCTCCTTTTTGTTTTTTCGCTTCACTATTTTTTGATTTTTTCACCACATTTTTCCTCTTTTTTTGTCCTCTTCTTTTTTCCTCCTCTCACCCATTTTTCTAACTTCTTCTTCCCCTACCTTTTAATATAATTTTTTGAATTTTAGATGATTATATTTATGGTTATTTATTTAATGTCACATTGAAGCTGATTGCATCCCTGAATTTAAGTTGCATCATATCTGAATCCAAAGTCATCATTTGTGCTTCACAATTCAAACATTATTTGATTTGAAAAAAAGACTTTTTATGAAAGCAATTAACATAAAAGCTGATATTCATTGTCATACCATTAGCAATCAGTAAGCTAGCTAGTGCTTTCCACCAACTTGATGAATGTTGTTTACCCATACCATGCATTGGCAGCCTGTCAAAGTTGTTGCTGATGACCTTCTTTGACTGAAAAAGAGTAATTTCAGTATTTACAGCATATGAAATAGAATTAATAAAACAAAATTCAAAACAATAAACAAAGATCAGGAGGCCTGATGACAACATGACACATGAACACATGATTATAGTAACACAAACAAGGTTTTCCAATATGAATGCAATAATTAATGGCACCCGCAAAAGCATTGAATGCAAGGTGAGAGATATAGGAATGCATATACATATAAGTTTATCTTTGCAGGCAAAAGTAAAACCAAAGATAAAGTAGTCAAAATGGAACCCGGTGCAAATAAAAAAACTTACTGATGCAAGTAAAACAAACAACATATATTAGTACCTGAGATCCACGGAGAACATCTACTGGCAGGTTGAGACCCCAGAAACCACCACAAGCATTTATACAAGTTAGCAACAAGAAGGATTCTCTTGTATAGTCCCTTTCTGTTTTAGAGTTTGTACAATTGTCACAGTTACCTGAGATAAAATATGGTATGGCATACTTAAACCATCAAAATTATTCGTCACCACTTCACAAAAAATGACAAACTATGTTTGGATCAAGATCCATGAATCTATTTAAGACTGTCACATAATGTAATCAGTGAAACACTTTAAACTGAATACCAAAGTAAAATAAAATCTGCAAATGAAAAAAAAAAAAATTTCAGCCCAAAATACCACAAGATAATCTGCTGAACAAAAAGCAACTCTAAGGACATGCAAATGATATCAAAATATATTTTCAAATCCTTGAAATTTTGCTATATATTAGAATATAAGTAGCACATGGAGTCTTGAGATTCCTTTATTTCATTGAAAGTTTAACAAGTGGATAGACGTCCAGGGTGGGAAAAACGTTAGTCCCCCACAGATCCACCTACCTAATAAGCATAATCTACATGTTACCTTGTAGGATGAACCATCAATGAAAGAAAACCATGGTCCATAAACAAATCAAACAAATACTTTCTTGATGAACTCAAAATGAAAGAAGAGATGAAACAAGAGAAGTGAAAAAGATAAATTCATTAGTTCTTTGGTGGGAATGCTAGCCTTCCAAATGGTAGTTCCATTATGAATTGGAATGGATATTAACATGGCAGTGATCTTATAAAGGCCTCATCCACACACCTAATGTCCCTGCCATCGCAATAGAACTCTGACATGATCTGCATGATATCTGCTTTGACCAAATCCCAAGACCACTGAAAGAATAGGATTGGAAACCCATTTGGTCCTGGTGGTTATCTCTAACCATGCCAAAAAGTGCCCTTTTGACCTCCCCTTCAGTAAATTCAACTTCTAAAACCTAACTCTAAGCAATTGTGATTTGATGAAAATCCAGATTATGAGGTACAGAGAAAATATTTTCCCTCCCAGCCAAATGATTTGCAAACTCTTCCATGGTTATGAGTTAATTCCCAATGATAAGAGTTTCAAAGTATCATTTAGTTATGCCAAGGAAATCAAGGTGGCAAGGCACCTAAGCAACGGTAAGCCAGGGCACCATATGTGCATAGATACCTATATTTTTCTAAGGCATCCATTAAAATATTATTTTTTTATTACCAACTTGTATATGATATATATTTATAAGTATTTAATAATAATCATGCATACTTTCTATTAGAGTGTAAATAATGTATTAGGTTATTTGTGTTGTAAGTGGGTTAGTCCCACATTACTTGCTTTGAGTGTCCTCTATTGATGTTATGTCTGTATAAAGAGGTCATATGTTTTATTATTGTAATACAACTTTCACTTATTCTCTTACATTTCAACATAAGGGCGAAAAGTTCTAGGTAGGGAGAAGAAAACTCTATTCATCAGTCATCACTCTCCTCTCAACCAACCACTACTACCTCTTTCACCTTCCTCACTGCTTCCACTCTCACCAATGTCACTCCCATCCACCTTTACGCAAAAACTCTAGCAATATTCTTGTCTTTCTTCCTCTTTCTCATATATAGCAGCCAAAACCCTATCTTGCTGCAACTCTAGCCAAGAAACCCTCTTTCTCAAAAGAAATTGAGCAAGAATTACAACTTGCCTCTGCTGGTGGCGTGACTAGCATAGTTGACGCATTGATAGTTGCCTCTCTAGTACTTGCACAAGCAATCCTCCTCCAACACAGTTCGACAACTACCTCTCTCTAGAAGTCTCCTGTTGGTATCTCCACTTACATCTCTCAACAACCTTTTCACAAACAATTCCAAACAATCGCTCCTACAACTCCCTTTACACTGTCAATTTCTCCTATTGCAGCCCACTGTTTGGGTTCTTCTCTAACATATTGCCCCACACAAGGTTGTCAACCTTGTTTCTTACTGCCAGTTCTCTAACATGTTTCCCCTACACAGCTCCCACAACATTGTCAATCCTTAGACCCACACTTGTACATCCAACTCTCTCTTTCATCTCTTTGAGCAGTGTAGCTCGGTTGACCCTCTTTGTTAGAGCACTCACCCCTCTTACTACTGTGTGACACTCTTCCTTGTTAACTCTACTTGCATGATTTGATTGGATGTTCTTGCTGCTCGATCGGAGTTGTTGCTATTTCTTGTTTCCAATTAAGTTTTGAATATATTATTGAGTCTGTTGCAAGATAAATGCTCCATTTTAAAAGGGAGTGTTAAAGTCTAAATAATACATTAAAGTTATTTGTGTTATAAGTGACTTAGTCCCACATTGCATGTTCTATGTTTCCTCTTTTGATGTTGCCTCTATACAAAGAGGCCATATGCTTTGTTAATGTGATAAAACTTCCACCTATTCTCTCGTGTTTTTAACACTTTCAATTCAACTATTTCCTAAATAATTTTTAAATTCATTATCCCCAACATAAATAACATTCCTAAATATCTAATAATAATCATGAAGAATTTTTCGAAGTAGATGAGACTCTTGATTTTAGACAAGAGAAGCACTAGAGGATAAGAATAAAAAGAAGACAATCAAACAATTGAAAAAATTTAGTTATTTAGTATATTATAAAGTTAAAGTGTTGTTTCTAGCGTTCATACATTCAAATTGTAGACTTAATCTGCTATTTTTTCTTGTGCAAGAACCCTAGAAATTCTTGAATTTCTCACAGTAAGAGATTGAATGCCACGCTCTCTCAAAGAATTTTCTACATAAGAACTTATGTCTTAAAAAACAAAGGGGGACTCCAATGGTGCAAAAGCTAGCAACAGGGGATGGAAAGCAAAAGGGGACTCCAATGGTTTCACTTATTATTATTTGGGATCAGATGTTTTTGACGATCTAAATGTTTGAAATTCCAACAATTTCATCGTATTTTTTTATTTTTAATTTGTCACTTGCAGTTATTATTTAGTTGTTGTTTCTAGTTAATAACATATGTTATTTATGCTTAGATTGTTATTTTCACTTTTATAAATTAGCATTTTAATTAAGTAATGTATTATAATAAAAATTTATCTTAGGAAAACTAAAAATATAAAAAAATATCTTGGGTTTCTAGACATCACCTAAGAGAAAAGCTCAAGCAACTTCATCTTGTGTGCCTAGGCACCTCCCAAGCATCATCTAGGCACCCCTTAATAACCATGCCTACAAATGTCCCTTTCGTATTAAGAGAAAGAATTAAGATTTCATTAAGGCCAATCCCCACATAAATAGAGATAGATAACGACCCATGGACACATGAATATTAACTTGGATCCATTTACCCACTTACTTATAACCCTAGAAGAATCTCTACTATAAAGTATTAACTTCAACAATAACTACGCACCTAATATTGCATGTCACTATTCAAATCAACACAAGTTTTACAAATGTTTTTTATGCCAACCACATTGCTTATTATATGACCTAAATCCAATACAAAATAAATAAATAAATCAAAGCTCTGAACTGTTGTTTTCAACTGAAAGACAATCCATTTGACTTTAATTGAATAAATAACTCCAATGACTGTCACAATACCTAATCATAAAACATTTTAGCATCACATTCATGAAAGATCATCCAGTGCTGCACGGATTCTTTGAGCAGATAAACAGAAAAGGGTCTACCAAAGACATTGAAAAATATTGCAAAATGTCGTAAGATGATAAACCCAAAGGAAAAAAAACGAAAGTCTACATTAAGACAAGATGTACCACAATGAGTGAAACTAACTTGCTCGCCAAAATATTGCAACAAGAATCTTCGGCGGCAAGTAGAAACAGAACAATATTTCTCAGCTGCCACCAAGGAGTCCATTATAGCCTTTCGTTGATTTCCCTTTTAAGGCATTAAACAAATTTTTAATGAGATTAATAACTAATGCTCATAACAGGCACAGGGAAACAAACGCTGAAAACAACTGCAAAAGAAAGTGTGAAAGATAAAAAATCAAAAATCCCAACGAGTTGATCCAAAATTTGAAATAAAATAGGAGAAATTGATTTAAAAAGTCTAAATAGGAGCATACAGAATATGATCCTGTGCAGTAGAAATCAGCTTTTGAAAAGTCACTTCGAGAATAATATAGCCAACAGATTGAAGGAAGGCCATCTCTTCCACACCGTCCACTTTCTTGATAATAAGATTCAAGACTTTTAGGGCATCCATAGTGTATTACACACCTTATGTTAGGCTTATCAACACCCATTCCAAAGGCAACAGTTGCAACCATAACTTGCAACTCATCTCTCGTAAATGCTCTGAGAAATAACAAGTGTAATGTTTACCATGTGGAAATGTAACACAAAGCAACAAATGATGGATTAACTAAGTGATTGATCAAAAAAATACAGTAACTTAATTATAAATAAACCTATGTGATTCCTCACGAGCTTTACTACCCATTTGACCATGATATATTCCCACCTTGATTCCAGAAGTTTCTAGAGACTTAAAGACCTGGGAAAAAAAAAAGACGAATCCTTAATTGCCAACTTCAAAATTTAGATAATAATCTCATTGAAGAATCTTCTGTTGCAAATGATAATCTTCTTTGACGAAGTAATGATGAATAATCAACACAATTAGCAAATCAATATTTTTAAGTAAAAGTTTTGAAGATAATTAACCGTTGATTGTTTCTCCAAGACAGCAAGTAGATCAAGTATTTGATACCAACTTTTATTTTTAAAAATATTTCTGAAGGGTTACCTAAGAAATAAAAGAGAAAAGAAAGAAGGAATATCCAGCCCGCATGTAGAAATTTCAAAAAGGAAGTCAAAGTTTTCCAAACACTAGAAAATTTATAGGGAACCACCTTTTTGGTGAGGTAAGAAACCATTTTAATAAATCAAAACGAAGATACAAAAAAAGGCTTGCCAAGAGGAAAAGCCAAGGAAAATACAGAGAAATGTGAAAAACAATAAAAACTCAGACCAAAAGGATACATCACAAGGGAGAGCCTGAGTCCTCATCCAAATCATTGACTAGAATAAAATTCAAAACTGAAGAAATCACTTGGTGCCAAAATACTACAAGGGATGAGGCTAAACACTGAAAAATCCTTTTGTTGCACACCAACCAGCAAGTCCACAATAAAGTGCAGGGAAGAATAAGATTGATTCATCATCTGTGAACATGCCAGCAACCATCAGGAGACCAGATCTCCCAAAAGGTCATCAAATTAGAGTCTGAATAAAGCAACAACGTCCACCCTAAGAAGAGAAATCAACCAGTCCTATATGCACAAGAAGTTTCAAATATAAAATTTCCTCTAAATGGACAAGGAAAAAAGAGCATTTCTTGCCAAGAACAAAAGTTTACCTTTGTATCTAGCAAGACAGTGATCAAATCATTCCACCACAATAAACCAATCAAACAGACACCCAAGATCTCATAATGGATGGTCCTAGTTATGTGATGAGAAGACACTCGACCTTACATCCTAACAATATCAGAATAAAGTACACAAAAGAATGATCTGCCCCAATACCCATAACGATTTTTTTTTATAAGTTGGCCTTGAGATCTGAGAACATCTCAAAATCTCCTAAAACAAAGAGAATCTCTTTCACTAAACCTAAATCGTATCATAAAATATGAGAGTATCATTTGCATATGCAAACAGGTATGTAAGGCACATTCTACAATGTTTGAAAACCCTAATAAATGCTTGAGTTGCCACTATTAAGGCAAAAGAAACCAAAGATTTTTCAACAACCAAACATCCTTTTTAAGGTGCCAAAGCAACTGGGTGCCTAGGAAGCATCTAGGCAACCAAATTTGCATGAAAATATTATTTATGAGTTCAAATTTGAATTAATATTTCCTCTCTCAAGCATTCATTAAATGTGAGACTGAGATAAATTTACCACCACTTTACATTTTAAAGACATAATAGAATTTTTCAGAATATTGCATAGGTATCATTAGAAATAAGGACACATCAAACCCTACTTTCATTATAAGAGTAGGTATAAAATAGTGATTTTGATACACAAGCTTTATGTCTAATTGAGAGAGGAGTCCATTTCTTAATAAAAGGATTTTCTCAAGCAAACTATCATTTTAATTAATCAACGTTTGAAATTAGGAAACCAAAATTGTAACTGAGACACTGAGTATAATCTCTTGACTAATTGTTCCTAACACTTTATTCCTACTATTTTTTTTAGTGAGAGGAATCTCGATGAGAAAAGAAAAGGAGGCTTAAATGCCAAGCACTGATTCTTCTCAGCATACATGACACCTGCACCTGAGATGCCATAGCTACTAACATGGTTAGTTTTCTTCAAGATTCTTTTCAGATACACCATGTGACATGCTCAATGCATTCCCAGGTAAAATAATAATAATCTGAATTCTCTTCAGAAGCAACACGAGTTCATTGGGTGCACAACAAAGAATTGCCAGAATATAATTTCTTTAGTTGCACTTTACTAAAATAATAAGAGATAACTCTTGTAATATTTTTTACACATTTTATTGTTAAAGTATCATGTTACATATGAATTATATTGCTACTTTTTAAATCAAACATGTTATTTTAAATCTATAAATATTTATATTTAAATATATTTTATTTCATGTCTTCCTAAATCAAATCTCCATGTCGAAATCATGTTGTATCTGAATCTTCAACTCATACTGGTGCTTCCTATTTTGAATCTAAGAGACTTACAGAAGATGGTATCCTATACATACACAATTAAAATCCTAACTATTACAAAAGAATTTGTGCTTCTTAGAATCATAGCCATGTTGCATCCTACAAGTCTTTCAATTTTAACCAGAAACAATGATATTTTTTTTGTTTTTTCTATTTAATAATTTAAACAGTCGGCCTTTTTGCTACTATGACTTTTGTATTCATTGTCCTAAATGGGCTCAACACTCAGCGTTTGGATGCATCTTCAATAACATAAAATAGCTGCATAGGTAAGAAGAAAGATGGATTACTCTAGCAACAAAATCCACAGAAAAATATGAAAAAGCATTGTAGTGGAGTTGAATGAGCTGAATTAGTAAAATCATCAGGAAATTTCCTAAATACTCATTATTAGTAATAAAGCACTAACCTCTTCAGTGTCCTTAACTGTTGTACAATAAATTATGGTTGAACCACCACGAGTCAAATGTTTAGAAATTTCCGCTACAAGTTCATCTATGAATGCCAATGACCGGTTGAAAAATTTGACATTGTAAAAAATATTTTGACGATCAAAAGACCCAATAGCAACGTAAGCATCTTTCATTCTCAATGACTGAACAATGTCCTCCCGCACCCTGCAAAAGAGTGTGCATTTCCAAATATATACAGCATAGATTAAGTTTATCTAGAACTCTTTCAAAAGAAAATTTGGCAATATTGACAAAAGATCAAGAGTCCTACTAATCCACAAGGAACCAAAGAGAGTGGTAAAAACAATCAAAGGTCACAGGCGCAATTTGCTTGATGTCCATGCAGCACTTGTCTTTCCAAAGCAAAATTTGAGGTCATGTCTTCCTTTTTGAACTCATTTTTTTGGTTAGTATCTCTGACCCTGATACCAGTATGCTACAGTGATCCTTCACCAAAATCAAAAATATAATTTAATGTATTTTTTTTGGATGCATATATTTTGAAAATTTAAATATGTGGTTATAAATATATATAAATATATATAGATATATAGAATGGAAATATATTTTTTATATACACATTCTTTACACAAAATTACAGAAATAGAATATATAAAAATAATAATGTAATATAAATATATGTTATCCTAAAAAATAGTTAATTAATAAGGGCGTCTAAGCACCCTTGGCTGGCAACTGGTCACCTTACATCCATAACAATCATGACCAAAAGCTTGACAAGCATTGCGGTGAGTCGGCTCTTACAGCAATTTTCATGAGCACTTTTAGTCCATGTGGACTTATTTGATCTGCCATACATGTGGACGTTGGACGTGGAATGCACAATGTGGGGGAGAGCATGTGAGGGCATGGTTTGACCAAGTCTCATGCATGGTGTTGTGAGAGAGAAAACGTGGGTAGTTGCATGTAAACGTGTTGTGGTGTGTGTGTTTATGTTGACCAGGTCACCTATTTTTTTTAGGTAGTGGGTAGTTTTTTTTTTGAATTGTAATCTCCTTATATAAGGAGGAAGAGACAGAGTTTAGTGGTGTTGTTCTTCTCAAAGAAAGAGGATAGAGAAGGGGAGAAGAGGAGAAAGAGAGGCTTTTGGTATTGGTGAAAGATAGTAACCATACCAAAGTTTTGCACGTGAATGAGAGTAGTCATATTAGTTGTATTAGCAAGTTTATTCTTTCTCTCTCTACATTTTCTCTCTCCATGCCACCACCCTGTCCAAATCCAAATCATTATTCATATCCAAAAGTTCACCAGGCCAACCTAGAATCAATAATGTGACTAGACAACAAAGGGAAAAAGAACTTAGGTGGAGAAACAAAGAGTAGAACATAACAAAACTTATAGGAACTTGTGGCAAAGTTTCAAATATTAGTATTGTATCAAAGATCAATTTCTTAAAAAAAGGACATGTATCAAAGATCGTATTGGTAGAAAAACAACTTTCGTGGAAATGACAAAAAAAATTCAATTTTCAATATGAAATTCTAGGACAAGATAAAATAAGTTATAATAAGCTCATAAAAACACCTACAAAAATTTTCTAAGTAATTATCATGCATAAAATGCTAATGAGATAGAGATATAATAAATATATACATGAGAAAAGTCTTAAATCATGTATAGAATTAAAATATTTCCCTAATCTAAGTAAAATAATATCATGTGGATTGGATGATGCTATTCATTACAACTTCTGTGAAAGCCTATCAAATTGATCTTCGAATGAAGTTTTTCAAAAAGAGACAATATGAAAATGGACACTTACAAAAATTTAAGGTTTATGTTTTTCAAAGATTAGATTTAGGTTTCACTTCAGCATATCTAAACCAGATAATATCATGAAACAATGAGTAAATGACAGAAACTTGGTTAAACAAGTCTAACAATATTTATTTATGACTGGATAGAGTATGCAAAAATCTGCTCATATAGATAAAATTCAGGTGATTAGTATTGTCGCTTGTCTGTTTGAATGAAAAGAGACAAGCTGGACATTATATCAAAATTTTATTTTTAAGAGCCTATTGCAGCAGGCCTTGGAGATAAGTTAGAAGTCATACTGTGACTTACATCAGATGCTATCCCTACCTCTGCTCAAGCATGTTTTTTAGAAATTCTGTTTTACTGCTAACTACAACTTTGGTCAGTTTGCCATTTCTCACTATAATTTGTAGAATATAATGCCCATCAAGATATAACTGATGGTATCTTACCACTACTTGAAAAAGAAAGAAATAGTAATTGAATATTTCCAATCATACCGAGAGTCATCAAAGCAAGTCACCTTGTCTCAGGTTACCAAGCCAGGCCAAGCAGGTGGGTCACCTCAACAGCTTGAATAAAGTGATCGCCTTAATTCAGTTTGATGCACTTTACTGAGATTTGATACTATTAATAGCTTTTTTATCTTGTGATATTTATTTTCCTCTTATGTTCTATATCTTCATTTTCTATTTTGATTGGAAATATGATTAATGTTCATCAATATTGGATTTTTCTATGCATTATAGTTTATATAGCTTTTGATTACATTATTTAATTAAATAAATAGATTGTTATTATCATGTATGCATGTTGTACATCACCAGTCAAGCCTTGGACATTTTCAAGGGGTCTCACATTGAGACCACTTTTCACCCTAATAACTTTGGTTATGCCATCTGATAAAAGACTTTGTGTTATTTACTAATTATATCTTGATGCACAAATATATTTCAGGATGCTATTAAAAAAAACAACTGAAGCATATTAAAAAATATAAGGTTTAGCCTACTTCTCTGTGGCAGTTGCTGTTAGGCCAATGAAGGGTACATCTGGAAGAAAAACGCGCAAACTTCCTAACTGTTTGTATTCTTTCCTGGGAAAAGAATAATGAGATGGTGAAAAAGTTTAAAAGCTACATTCCAAATATACTTTGAATAAAATTCATGTCAAAAAACTACCTGCAACATGACAAAATGCATTTTATACATTTTTAAGGGTTACATCTCACACTAATGAGAATTCTTACATTTAAAATAATATTACAATAAATCATCAAAGTAAAAAAAATTACCGCAAGAAAATATACTCAATGCTGTTAGATGAAGAAAATTGAATAATTGGAAAGAAAATAAGCATGCAAACTTAACAAGCACAAGGCAATTTTCAAAATACAACTGCAATAGAAATAGTATAGAATAAACAACTTCCAGGAACAGGTTTCCAATTTATGTTCAATGATACAGCCTATTTAGGGTTATCCTTTATTTGATCCAGGAAGAATGATGAACTTGTAATTTAGTATGAAAATGAGAGAATTGCAATGTCAGAAAATAGCTTCGTTTGAAGCTTAATTTAAAACTCTCAAAGCTATAAAAAAAATTGACATATGAAACATTCAATCATCATTGCTTGAGACAAGGTAAACACAAGGCAGTGGGTATTGGGCAGTAGGCACTCATGCAATTAAGACAGATTACAATTTCCAAGAAGAATATTGAACTCGGTGTTAGAATAGAAACATGGAGTGAAATAAAGAATCATTATGAATAAAGATGGTAAAACTGCTCATGTGGGAAAAAGTCACCTGAAATCATGTCCCCATTCAGATATACAATGTGCCTCGTCAACAGCCAACAAACAAACACCCGTGGTCAATAAGTTTGCCCAAAACCTACAAATTTTGTAAAAAAAAAGAATTCCCATTAATAAATATATTATGATTATCTTCAAAAATTGAATAAAGGAATAATGTTCCCATGGAAGATGTTATCAAAGATGGAATAATAGATCAATCCAACCACATATCTCAAAGGAAGGCAAGGTAACAAGGGTGAGAAGAGTTCATGATTATACATTATAATTCCATAATTTTTATTCTTTTCTGTTTTTGAAACTTCCATTGATTTATGTACAGAAGTTTCTTTTCCCATATAATAAGCTCAACAATGGCTAAAGTATTAGGGATTTGGGGAATATTAGGCAAAATATAATAACGTATCAAGACCTGATTTTTTTTGAGTTTGTTTCTAAGCATGACGAGAAAGATGGAGAAGGTTAAGATGGGATGAGACACTAGATGCTATTATCAAGATGATTCCAGACTAAGAGCTGGCAAAACTCCAGCCAAAACCCAACTCTTGCCATGCCTTGAGAACATCTAAGTTAACTTTATAATAGTTTTCATCTTTTTCCTTTTCTTTCCTTCAGTTCTTCCTAGGAATCTCCCTTTCTCTTAGATTATTTGTCCTTTTTTAGTGTTGATCTGGTATGTATCTGTCTTCCTTTTTGGATCTCCCTCCTCCTCTTTACTTGTACTTGTTTATCAATGAAATGGTTGCCTTGCTATTTTCAAAAAGACTTAACTCATCACTTAGTGACAACTAGTTGAAGCATCACTTTGTGAATCAAGCAAGCACATAGTATTCAGCCTACGTAAAAGTGTAAGAAGAAAATGCTCAATATGTTATGCTTGGCTAGCTACTGGAATATTTGACTGCAAATTAACAAAAAGTTTTCCATCATGAAATATGTTTTGTGCATTTGGATTTAGTTAATACTTTGAAGAGGGTGGACGGTATGTTGGTGCCCACAACAATGTTACTGTAGACACTAGACACATTTGCAGTGGGTCCCATCAGTTTAAGATAAGGCATACGCATAAAAAATAATACTAAAATAAAGAGTTAAGATTAAATCTCAACTGTTTATCATGACACCAACAACGAGAAGTATGTTGGTGCCCCCATACACTTTTTTCCATAATTTGAATGCTTTGGATGTATTGTTATCAGAGTGAAATGGAAACAAGGTAGAAGAGCTCTACTTTCTGTCAATTCAGTGGGATTTGTAATATAGATTTTGATGACTCCCAAATTCCTAGTATTTACTATTTCCATGATAATAACTTTAGATTTTTATGCTCTTTTTATCCTTTTGTACCTTTCAGTAAGTGAGCAAGCCTTCTCAGGCGTCATATACAGCAGATCAAAATAACCACTTTCAGCATCGGAGTATACATGTTGTCCAGTTTGTGTGCTTCCAATATATTCTGCCTTGATTCCCCTCCCTTTCAGGCTCATAACCTATCATTATGAATTTAAACAAAATAAGAAAGAAACTATTTTGAGAGGTAAAGATGATATATATTATCTTTTGTAACTTATAAAGTAAGTTTATAAGTGTCATACCTGATCTTGCATAAGAGAAATAAGAGGACTGATGACAATTGCAGTCTTCTTACTAACCAGTGGAGGAATCTGGTAGCTGGTTGGAATTTATGGAAGTAAATAACAGAACACTATGCAGATGTCAGATCATATAAAAAATAAGCATAAACAAGACGGAAATGATTCCTATGGCATTTTACCATTTCAGGAATGGAAAGATAGATACTGCACATCTTCCAAAATATTCTAATGACATGAAATAATCCTTCAATCCAATAATATTTGCAGTGAAAACCTCTATGGTATTATACAAGAAATTAAATCTCAATGCTAAATGGATAAAATTATTTTTATTAGGTGTTATTTTTGCTTGTATGAAACAAACAAAAGTGAAAGACAATTAGCAAGGATTAAGAACACAACAGGAAGTGTTGAGGTCCATTGACAGAAGCAAAGAATCTAGTGTGCTATTGATGCTTTGAAGCACTGGTATTATAGGTTCCGTTCAGTAGCACTTTTCACGACTATTAGGATCATTTTTATTTCTCTTGTCACTTGCTTTTTAAGCAGATACAAGGTTTTAATGCATAGATTTGGTGTTTTATCAATAGATCTATTTTTCATTATCTTCCTGGAACCAAAGCACCCAACCCCTCTTCTTTCTTCTCAAGCCTCCAGCAACCAAAAATGAAGAATCCAACACTTGTCTCGCATTCTTGGCCTATTTCCCTATAAAATTCCTACAAGGAAACTTCTTCCCTCAATTCCACACTTCCCATAGCACTTTTCACACTTCTTGAGATCCTTTTATTTCTCTTGCAGTTTTGCCTCTTGCTTTTTAAGTAGATATAAGGCTTTAATGCTTAGATTTGATGTTTTATCAATAGATCTATTTTTTACTTTGGAATGTTGTTTATGTATTTTTAATATTTTATTTCATTCATCACAATACCACAAATTCCACCTTCAATATGGAATGTGCCACACTCACATACCATGAAGTATTTGTGTTAGAAAACAAATGATACATGAAGAAACATAAGCAAGCACAATCAAAAAACAATGAGCTGAAGAATTTGAACAAGCAAAACATTCCACATGGTATCAGACTTCAATAAAATTAGTATTATTGTTCACATTCATGAGGCATTTTAACTTTCTGTAAAGGTTGCCAAATTAGTTTTTATTGGACTATAAAAGTTTCATATTGATAAAGACATAATTGACCTTAGGTTTTATAACATTGTACTTTGTTATCTCATTACAAATTGAATTTGAAATAAGCTTTAACGCATTAAAGTTTAGTTTATACACATCATCTATAACATACTTATAAAAGAGTATTTGTGCACTTGGAAAATAGCAGAAATAGAAAATGAGGAGAACAAGGAAAAAAATTTCCTGAAAAAAAAATTGCTTGGTATTTCTACACCAAACATACAATGATAGAAATTAAAATTTGAGTGTTTATGCAGTTATTGGAAAATAATGGAAATTCAGTCATCAAATTTCATTACGATAAAAACAAAATTGTAGAACTTAGCCAACTATTTCAATGAGTACACCATTCAACAATGGATCTAGTACACCAAACCATCAAATCTCTGAAAAATCATTAATGAAAAATAATGAAATCTATAACAAAAATAATGAAATCTATAAATCCCTACTATCATTTTCACCCTCATTTCTCAACCCAAACCGGAAGCCCAAATTGACCTAGCCATCAATCACATTTTCCACCACCAAAACTTGATTTTTACCCAAAAATCTTGCATCAAACGACATTTTCCCACTAGAAGCATATCAGATCTAGCTTTATATACAAGCATTGAGTTACAAATGCCGAGAAAAATCTTCACAAACACCACCAACAGAAATGTGATCCTAGGATAAGGGTTTAAAACAAGGGTTAGGGTTAATACATTACCGAAATGGGGTTCAGCCAATGTTTTTGAATGCACAAAGGGTGTTTCTCTAAGAAACAAGGAAGAACGGAGGGTGAAGATGGTTGAGAAATCCACAACAAAGGGCACTCAAATGACCTTGTGAGTGCAATCGAGTGTTTGTCAAATGCCAAAGAAGTCTGGCAACATTCAAACATCAGGCAATGAAGATCCTACTTGGAGGCATTCAAACGTCAGATGAATGTAGGAAATTTTTTTCTGATGGGTGAGGGCATCGAAGATAAGTCAAATGGGCCTTTTATGTGGTGGCAAATGATAAAAAAAAATTCCAATTTTCCATCATGTAAAAAATATCAGTCCAAATGAAAATTTAACCAAAAACAATTTTCCACCTGCACAAACACCACCTAAAAGAAAATGTCACAAGTGTGAGAGAGTATTAGACTATAAAATCCCATGTCAATTAAGATGTGGTTGAGTCTGAATTTTGTAGCATTATACGTTGTTTTCCTAATAGCAATTGTTTTAAAAATAAATTTTAACAGTTTCAAATGTATATTTTTTTAATGTCACAAATTTATGAGAATTCATTTTAATTATTCATTAATGTGTGCTATTGCTTAATTTAGCTTCAGCTAAATTTTCAAACAAAAATTCCAAAATTTTAGCCATTTTCCATAGACATTCGCGTTTTTAGTTTTTACTAATCTTACACGAAGGTTTCCATTTAAGTCTGACACTTCTTTTTTTTTATTAGATTGATGTCTAATCTAACATAAAACAAAAGTTTAGTTGAACACGTAGAAATGGCACAAACCACTTCGAAACGAGCCTTATTGACTTGATATAAGGATGAAGCTTCACATAAACCCAACCATTACTTGTTGATCTGTTAGTTACATGCTTGTAATTTCAGCTACAGGTTACATATGTCAATGAAGATAAATGTGTTCACCCATGCTTCCTCAGATAATGTCCACCAAGTTAATTACTGATAGATGTGTCACAACAACCCTCTATCATGTATAATTCATGGAAATAAATCACTTTACCTTTCACCACGGAAAAATTCACAAAATTTGGCATAGCACGTCTTCAAATTATATGTTAAATGCAAGTTAAGCTTGTTCAATTATAGCTTGGTGATTCCATCCCAGAAATTTCCAGTACCAATTACAACCATATATAGCCACTTGGGGGTAGCAAATGACCACACTTGATCATTGAATTTGATACAAAGCAGCATGTTGAATACACTCATACTACAAGAAGCCCCAAAATGAAATTGATGGACAAAACTTCAACAGCTTCTCTAGCAAAATGTAATGGTACTTTGAATTAAGGTATTCAACCACAATTCTTTCTCAAACTTCGGTAACTTGAAAAATCAACAAAAGACGATAAAATTTCATTATGTTGAAGACATGTCATTAAAATATTGTAAATAAAATCATATTTTGTTATTAAATTAAACATTGTTTTCAATGTCATTTCTGCAAATCAAAAATTGACACATTTCGGTGAAATTTCGTCAATTTGTTGATGTTTGATTCCATTTCAGATAGCCAAATACCAACAAAATCACCACTTTTTATTTTCCAAAATCACAAGCCCTGGTTGAATACTTGAGAAATCATTAACCATTTTATTTCTGTCTAGTGTCTAGATTAGACATCCCAAATAAAAGGGAAAATTCAATGTATGAGCCTCCTAAATTGTAAGGTATGCAAAGAATCCAATTATACAAAGTCTTACCTCCATAAAAGGAAAAGTTGTTTCCTAAGAGTTTAACCAATGACCTCCAAGTCATCATGGGGGAACCTTGATGTTGTGTAAAGCTCACCCTCCAGACACGTCCCTAAAATATCAAAACTATTGCAGGTTTATTTCATAATATCAAATTTACAGATATTTGATGAGCTCTTGTGTGATGATCTTTATTACTCTTTTAACTAATATCCTATGAATTTTCCGTTTATTTAACAAATAATCAAGGCCAGAAAATATGATAAATTAGCATCCGGCATTCCAACTCCTCACTTGTTAAGAGAATAGGTAAGACTTACCCAGTCCCACAGCATACCCCATTTGCATTCCTACCAGATAAGACTTGACAAAATCTCATCTCCAATACTGCTGAATTTTCACAATGTCACTTTCACGTCGTGCACTGGAGTGTGTTGTATCATCCTTCGTAAGTGAACTCCAATACAATTTCCTGATTTTTGCATTATTCTCCTATTCTTCCCTAATATTTAAGGAGATAACAGAGATGTTCGATGATTGCAAACTACCCAGAGAAGAGGTGAAAGAAATCCTTTCTTAAAATCCAGAGGACGGCCGAATCTAACAAATTCACTCATCTTCGTCATAGTTCATGGGCAACCATTTTGCATGAGATAACTTGACTGATTGTCACCAAATTAATTTTCACAAACAGCAAACTCTAGCAAATTACCAACCACGTCACTTTACAGTAAAGCCCTAGCATCTTCGGGCCTTGCAACTCCTACAACCTAGCTTCCCAATGGTGGTCGAGGTCCACATCAAACAACTATTGTCAAGATGTGTCACGTCGGCATCAGGAACATGCACTTCGTAATTCCGTTGTACATGGCTCGCTGGAATCACGCGCATGTCATTGCTACGGTTATTTCCCTCATAGAAATGCCCAGAACTGCGATCGAAATAAAGTAACAATACCAGAAGGAAAGATATGATTCTTTCCACGTTGCAGAAGTTAACGACGTACCATAAAGATTTGCCGCTACCAGTAGCCATGACAACAAGGCCGTCTCTCCCATTCAAGACCTTCTCAATGACCTCCTTCTGGTAGGGACGGAACCGATCATACCCGAAGAATTTCTGTCATCGGAGAAAGGAGAACATCACGATGGATTTCAGAAACACCATCTCCCGGTTTCGAAAAAAAGTGGGGGCACGGTTTGCTTCGATTGGGGATGGTAACTACCTTAAGGATGGAGTGCATAGGCAGCATAGCCTGCAACATCACCGGACGGAGCGGAGGGAGGTACGAAGAAAACCGCCGCGACGAGAAGGGAAGAGCCACCGTTCCGTACGAGACGGGAGGCTTTAGGGTGAAAAATGAAGAGTGGAGTGGAAGCTCCCGCCAAAACGCGTTTTACAGGAGAGGGAAATGGGGTTTCCCATCAATTTGAGGGGGAAATAATGAGAGCGGAAAAATATATGAAACAATAAAATAATAATGATTTTTTGTCCATTCCTAAAGGAGGTATTGATGTCAAGCTTTTGACGGATAAGTTAGTAATTTTTGAAAGGGTAAAAAATGATAGATTAAAATATATTTATATTATTTTTTTATAAAAGTACAAATTTTCTCAAAAGTTTGTTGTTCAGGTTGATTTTTATGTACGTTTTTAAAATAACATTTAAAATAAATATTATTATAGCTGAACTCATTTTTTAGGTATTTTAAAAAAGTTCTTTTCTTTAACTACGATAATTACATGGTTCAATGATTAGGTTTATCTTTAATTTTGTTTGGTGATGAAATCACTAAACGGTTTGTTCCTTGTTTTTTACTTTAATGGGAGAGGTTTTTATCAAAGGAATTTAATTTAATTTAATTTAATTCTGTCTAATTTAAGTATTTGTACAAATTTTTACTATCAGAATTCAATTCTTTCGTGATATTGAACGAAATTCATTTAAAAAAAAGTTAAGGATTCAATTTTAACTTCTCTTTTTTGAATTAAGCAGAATTCATATACATCATTCTCCTCCCACGAGACATTCCACAGTCTCACATCTTTTAAACATTTTATTTTCATAAATAGTTAAATTTAAAAATATATTAAATTTTTATTATTTTAAAATAAAAAAAAATTTAATTATATTAATTCCGTCGTATGCACGAATACTAAAATTTTGAATTTAATTTAATTTTACAATGTACACAAACACTTATGTACTAAATTCAATTCAATTTTAACTAAAAAATAAATCATTAATAATTTATTTTTATTTAATTCTACACGTAAAAATGGACCTTACTAGTTTTTTACAATTAAACAAAGTTTGAATTATAGAGTTTTGTAAATTACTGAATTCTAACAAATGACTTTGAATAAAAACCAAAAATTTCTTTTAAAATTCAACATCGACAACTATCAAGTTCTATGGTTGTTAATTGAGTTATGCCTAATTAGACCCACATGGTCAAACACGATCGAAACTATATCATATTTAAGTCAAACTTTTATATTTTTGTGTCGAAATGATACAGTCCATTTTCAATATATAGGGTCGATATGACATAACACGAAAATAAATTTGTAATTTTTAAATTTTTTGTATTTATTTTAATATACTTTTATTAAATTGTATACATTATATATATAACTTTGTAGTTTGAATTTATATTCATTTTAACCATCTTTTAATATTTATAAATTATATTAATGTTATATTAATTTTTAATAAAAATAAATAAATAGTTAAAAATTAAACTATATTGACACAATACAAGCTCAAATGAGTCATACCTTAAGAGGGTGTTTACGTAGAATGAATCAGGTAGAATTAAATTGATGATAATTTATTTATTTATTAGAATTAAATTAAGAAAAAATAAATTCATTACTATGATGTCTATGCACCTAAGAAAATTGATCAAAATTGAAAAATAAGTATTTGTGTATAGTAAGAATTAAATTTTAAAAATGTTAAATATTTTTTATTTTACTTTTAAAATTAAATTTTATTATTATTATACATTTTCCACAAAAGATAAAAATATATAATTTTTTCATTCAACCATCAAGTGGGCACATAAACACCATATTAACAAAAATATAAGTACGCTAATAATTAAAATACAAAATAATAACAATTACATTGTCATATTATTCTACATTTTTCTCTTAATTCTCTTATTTAATCTATCTACAACTTGTTTCCTTTAATTTTGTCTAAATTCACTACCAAAAATGTCTCCATTGCTTCAAACTCTTCAGCTTCATGTAGATATTTATGTCAACAAGACGTTTCCTCCGTTTGACTTCAACGAATTCCACGAACAAATGAAATCTGGTGATATCGGCAAAAAAGTAACATATGAAAATCCAAGATCTGTGAATAAAACATGGGTTGACAAGAAAAGCTGCAAAGCTTGCCTTCACCGGAAGTAAGGAATTTTCAGTTTTCGGCATAATCTGCTTCCAAATTGAAATCTCATATTCACAAAAGCAAGATGAAATGGATACATATCATTCGGAACAGTCATAAATGGGAAAATATGGCAAAGGTCATCTAGAATAATCGTTAATCAGGAATTGCATTGAGCAAAACCAAGACAATTTATGAGTATTTGCCCAGAAAGTTTGGGTGAACCAATTACCATAAACATGCTATGAAGAGGAAGGATACAGTTAATTGTTGGCGTAAACCAAAGGTAAACCAATGTTGTTTTGCCTTCTATGTTGATATTGGCAATACTAGAATTGTGGATAAAAATAAGAATCCTTAGTTAAGGTGCAACAAAAGAAAAAGAACATATCAATTAACCCAATTAGCTGGAGTAGGTCAAATTTTCGGCGCAAATCCAAAGCATGCAGTTCTTGCCAAGTTGAGGTACAAAGGATGGTCCATATATATGCAAATATCCTGAAAGTCAAAAAGATATTTTCGGGATGAAATCCCATTACCAAAAGGATAAATGCTTTCAGACTTATCTCACACTAATAGACAGGATATTTGTTGTTCTTCTAGTATATATACTTCGCCATATTGTTTTCCGATTCATTAACATAGAAGGAATCCTAGCTCAATCGAAATCATTTTCTAATTCATCCATCTGTTACGCATCTCATTGCCTCAAGTTCAAGTTTGTCAGTGAGATAGGAGAGAAATATGAGATAATGCAGTGGAATGCCAGGGAAAGAAAAATAGACATGAGGGAAGGGTCGATTGTTCTTACAGAACATCCTTTTCTTTTTTAAACTAGTATTTTGAGAAATATGAGAAACATGAAAAGCATAACATGTATATAAAAACAACCATCAAGCAAAGATCTTTGTACTTTTTGGAAAATCTGCCACTCTCACATTGTTGCTCCTAAAGGGTGCTCCTTTTTTTATGGTAAAGGGCGCTTTACATCACCTTGTTAGATACTATAGTTTATTGAGATGTTGAATAAGTTTGTTTCAATAATGAGAGGAAATGGTGCAATCAAAGGCTTTCAGTTTGCCCAATATAAGGTGAAATTATAGATGCTTAAGCGAAGCTTAGAATGTTTTTCTTGTAATGATCAGACTGACCCATTTTATTCATGAATAAATGCATTACATGTGCATGGAAAACAGAAAATATGCAGGAAAGAATAGAGATTCAAGAGAAAGAATACTAAATAATTTTCTCAGTATCTCCACTCTTCTTCTTCTTCTTTTGATGGACCACCAAACCGTACTTTACCAACTTAAAATAAAGTAATTGAGGAAATAATAGGTACCAGAATTCAGTATGATCTTGCAATGACATGCAATCCCACTCTTGTTTCAAGCATTTGTTTTATGAAAAACCTGTATCCTCTCCATGTATTCTTACACCAAACATGAGCCATGTCTTACCGAAGTAAAAAAAAAATCATAAATAACTCGGGAGTTGGCCTTCAAAATGCAAAACGTGTACATGCTAATTTCTTTGTAAAAATAAAAATCAAAGGAAAAAAAATTGCTACCAATGCATGAGGTGGGTTGGCAAAACATCACTTTAAAGTCCATGGGAGATGTATTCAACAGAAAAATGCATAATGTGTATGATTTATGCATACAACAGAGATATATCAAAAATGCATTCAAAAGGAAAATGCATTACTAATATCTGTTATCCCAATGAGTAGAGAGAGGAAGCACTTCTATTAGAATACCCAAAATGGACAATGAGAGGAGAGGAATAGGTTAGATGACAATAGTGACATTTCACAAAAGAAAGACAATGCTACATTACACAGGAGAATGATAGAGAGGGACAAAGATGTTGTACGACGATTATAAAAGAGCTAAAGTAGCGACTATGTCATGTAAAGGAAGGGCAATGACTACATCATGCAAATGAATGATAACAATTGCATTGTGTGGAGGAAGGACAATGGGTCGCGCAGGCAATTTGGGAGAAGGTTGATTTAGTCGAATTCAGATGGGAATGATTGAGAATTGATTTCTCAATTTCCTATTTATATAACTTAAGATCTAGAATTTAATTATTAATATTTAAAACTACATAAATACTAGAATTTGTTAGAATTGAATTTTATTCAATTTAATTCTACCAAATTTATGGGACACAAATACCCTATAAATTAACAGTTAAAAGGTCAAACACAATCCTACCTAACATTAAAAGTGTCGAGCCAACAAAAAAATTTAGGTCACGTTGAACTCAACACGACCTATTGACACGTATAATTCTATCAAATACTTTCTAAAAAAATGTCATAAGATATTTAAGAGAAATTTGTATATATGGAAGATGAAAAAGTCAAAGAATAGAGCGAATCTTTACGCAAGTCAGGCCGTAGTCTTTGAACAAATATGTTGACATGGGGTTGTCCAGTTCAATAATATAGTCTTAATTGCTACTCATGATTCTAATTAATTTATCGATGGCCTCCGTTGTGTTGATGGAATTTCCACCTTAAGCATGTGCCCACTTGATCTTTTTTGTCTATGTTGACTTATTTTATGATATCAAACGACATCATGTAAGGGTGCATCATTAATTACGTATGTTGACACATTTCAACTTTTCCATAAATGAAAATGCATAAAATTCGATGGTGTTTGATTTAAGTATAATTGGGAAAAATTCACACCACTTTTGAAAAAGGAGAAAGTAAATTATAGAAAAAAGAAAATTTAGAATGATCATTTACGCACGTAATGAAAATCTACATTTTTACTTTATCTGTTACGTACACATGGAAAAGTAAAGTAATTTTATAATCAATAGTTTTTAAAAATAAGTTTAAATATTTAAAATTAAATATTTAATTATTTGACTAATATGTATTTGATGTAAATTAAATAAAATTAACATATATATTTATTACGCAAATTTATAAAGTTCTCTCATCCCACATTGCTATTACAATGTGTTCATGCATTTTATCAACTAAAATCAAAATATCAGTATTTTCCCCCAATCTTTATGTGTGTTTACGGAAAACTTTCAAAGTTAAAAAATCAGAACAAACCTTTCATGCCATTATTTATGAAAATCTTCAATTGAAATTTCAAAGTTAAAAGTTGGAACAAACTTTTCGTATCATTTTCGTTGTTTGAAACACATGATAGTCGTTTGTGGTAACTTGAGGATGATATATTTGTTATTTATTCAGTTGAGAAGAGGCTATGGTGAGCAAATGAGTGGCTACAAGCGGACGTGTAGCTTTGGCGAAGGAGCTGTTGTAACAGAAGAGCAAGTGCGACCGACACGCGATTGCAAATTACAAGTTCAGCCTCAAATTTTCTGGAAAGGTAGACACCGGGAATGTTAAATCATTCATCTTATTTATGCTGGGAAAAATCGAATCTAACTTCCTGTACATCTCTCAGTAGCGAAAAATAATGCAAAAATCAATGATAAATACAATACCATGCCAAGTCACAAGCACGTGAACACCAAATTTCTTTCGAAATTTTTTCTCTATACGAGTAAAAATTATATGACCAAATGGTTTACTTTTAAATCTTCTGCTGTATCGATGATAGATACAAAATTGATTTTTTAGTATTTAACTAAAGAAATTATGATAAATATATATATATATATGTTTTCACGATAATTCAGGGTACAATGAGATCAAATGCCAAAAAAGGTAAATAAACTATTAATCTTGGCTATTATTGTTTTGAAAAAGAATTGCCACCCCTGCGTTGTAGATAAAACTCACCTAATGGCTACATTTGGAATGAGATTTTTTTACACTCCGGAAACAATAAAAAGTAATTTCTGTAGTAGATATATCCAAACACGTAAATGATTTTCGTATCGGTAACAATACAATACATACTTAATTAAATGGGTAAATATATTTTTAACTTTTATATTTATTTTAAAATTTAAATAATATTAAAATTATATTTATTAATATTGATGTTATTGTATCGATAAAAAAATACGAAAAAATTACATTAAAAAATCTGCACGACACAATAAGAGTAATTTTGGGTTTGTAGCCAAACCGTACCGATATATCGATTATTTTATTTCGTGTCTGCACGTGCAACGGAACACTTTTCGTGGAGCCTCCCCTTTAATTTTGATCAAAGCAAGTAATCATCATTAATCATGCATATTAAAATTTTATTTTAAATTTAATTGATATAGTCAGTAAAAATATTTTTTATATTTTAAGTTTAATTTTATTTTTTATATTTATTAACGTAGAACTATTCCAACGATACAAAAAATATAACCATTATTAGCTGGACATGGGAAAAAGCATACACATATATATTACAATTAAACTAAGTTTATTGGTCGATGCCAATGTTGTTGGAATGAAAAATACTCTATTTTAGGGAAAAAGTGTAGTTTTGTTCTACAGTTGATCAGTTTTTTTTTAAAAAAATCAATGTTACAAAACATTTTTTTGTAGTTGGTTCTTATTGCGCGTCTTTTCTATCAAAGCAACGTAGAGCGCACGCAGTAGGTGATCCGTTTGCGATGGGAAAATATGATCCGTCGGCATCGTTGTGATCGATAGGAAAAAGAGAGAGAAGAAATAAATTATTCGATCCAAAGTCTCGGGAGAGGTTTGTGTTCGTTGATAATTAATGAAAATGAATTTTTTTTAAAAAAATTAAAATTAAAATTTTAAAAATTTGGAAATAATTTTTTTTTTTGGGATCATTTATGTATCTTACGAAAGAATAGAAAATTTTATATTTAATTTTTTTTAAATTAAAAATATTTTCCGTTTTTAATATTTTAATTTTCACCGATTTTTAAAAAACACAAATCCTATTTATATTTAAATTAAATCTACGCAAATTTAACAAGTAACTATTTAAAACTAACAGAAAAAAGTTAAAAGTAAATAAAGGAAAAAAAGGGTTGACAGTTGAGAAGAATTAACGTGAGAGAATTGACGAGGTAAAAAAGGGGAATGTGAAAAAAAAGGAAGAAAAATGCGTAATTTATATGAAATAATTCATATCAATTTTATTTGTATAATACAAAAGAAACTTCCCAGCGAAAGTATTCTGCTCTATCTGTAGCTACCATGCATCTTCTTCACAACTACTCTATATCTCTCTCACTAGCTACCTCCTCGATCTATTTTTTTTTGATAATTCGTGTATAATTTTAATTTATTAAAATTTCGATGAAAAAAAAGAAAATGAAAAGGAAACAAAGAGAATTTTGGTTACATATAAACCTAACAGACTTGATTGATTATTTATTTAGCAATTTTGGGATATATATACATTTTGGATATTTATAACGTAACTTTAACTTCAATGTCCTGTCAGATTCATTTTAAAAAAGCACGCGTCCATGACGTTAGACCGATGAACTTAATAAAACGTTAATAAAGGACGGAGTCTACTACTATCATATCTAAAAATGAATACTAATAATGATTATTCTCTAAGCCGTGCGCTTTAAATCTAAAGTGTTGTTTGTTTAGTTAAACTATTCTAATTTTAACTTCAATTTTACATAAATTTTTATATATCTTCGTTATCGTATAATTTTTTTATTTCACACTTTTCCATGTAACTTCTTATAAAATATAAATATTAACTTTAATTCCTTATAATTTATAAAATTTTAACTAAAATTAAGTTTGTATTAACAAATGAAACCTAACACATGGATAACAATAACCTGCATGTACAAATCAGCATCTGGGAACCACTGGGCACTGGCAGTAGAATAACAAAATTAAAAGATGGACACACACGTAAGTAAGGTGAGTTAGGTCCCTAAGCATTACGTGGACTAGTTTGTCGTGAAAGGAAGGGCGAAAATCGACGGCTAGCTCCACCTGGAATTAATCCAACTCAGCGGAAGAAAACTAGCTAGCTAGCTAGGCTAGGAATATTTTGAATGAAGAAAAAGCTGGTTGGTGAACCATCAACCACGGGTCACAAACAAATATGTTGGGAAATATATAGATATATGGTGACGGTGGATGAACGTACGTCTACATAAAATCAAACGCACGCGCGGCGCTGCAGATCCACACCACAATGCTGGTCTACGCTCGCCACGCCCATAAACGTACGAAGGACGTGTTTGCTGTATTTTAGTTTTAAATATTATAAAAAATTCAAAATTGAATAGGTTGAATTTCATAATAAATTATGTGATAAAAGACGTGTTTATTGTCATGGTAAATAGTTGGGAGTTAAGTTTTATTGTCAAATAGAATTAAACTTTATAGTGTAAGAGAAAAACTTATAAATAAATGTTTCTACGGTGACAAATGGTGTATAAAAGTTTATGCATAATTGAAATTAAAGTTAAAAGATCGTTACTAAATAAAATCAAAAATTTATATAATGATAGAGATATGTAAAATAAAAATTAAAAGATCATTATACTAAATTTAAGTAAAAGACACGACTATGACAGTGCTACAAGTTAAGGGAAGTTGTATTTAATTAAAAGATCATTATACAATCATTTATTTATGTTAGTGGAATTAAATTAAATTTATTTTCGTTTGTATTTTTTATTCTTCAATTTAAGACAAATGAAATTTAAACTTAAGAAACATCTAAAATTTAGCCAATTTGAATTCCCTCGTTTGCTTATGTTTGACTACTAATTTTTTTTTTCGATCAATTCTAAAAAATATACAAATATATCAGTATTAAATTTATTTATATTTAATTTAATTTTTTTAAAAAATAATTTTTTATTAATTTATTTTTAACTAATTTTAATCCATTAAAAGCGTCAAACATGTGTATTTAAACGTAGTTAATTCGAATAGTACACAACCACTTGCATCAATCAGCGGCACGATAATCCCAGGCACGCCACCTAACCGCAGGTGGGAGAAAATAGGAATCCACGGGAGTCTTCGCTGTGGAAAAGGAAGGGGTCGGGCGTCTGATTCGTTCTGTCCCGGCCCCACGAGCCACGACCGCAAACCAGAAAGATGTGTATTTTATTTTATTAAAATTAATTAATTAATAATTTTTTTTACAAATAATATAAATATTTTAATTTTATTTATTATTTTTAATACGAGACTATTTTTTTCAATGCATTGAGTTTCGTATTTTATATAACGTATAACGTACGTAGATTAATTCTGTTAAAATTTTATTTTAAAATTAATTGATAATAAGTAATCTATATATATATATATATATATTAAATTCAAGTTATTAAGACTATTTGTTTTACAACACCAACACTCCGGTGAAAGAAATATTCCACAAGCCTGACGCACACATCCTTTTCTTGCGCTAATAATTTCGCTCATTCTTCATTCTACATATACATACACACACACACACATATATAATATATATATATATCTCGTATGGAAAATTATTTTAGATAAATACATGAATATATCTACCAACATAAGATATCGTACAAATGTGTTTTTGCATACATTTTATTAAAATTTAACTTAAAATCAATCGACAGTAAAAAAGGTGTAGATTTAAATTCGGCTTTATATATGTCTACATCGATCTACGTCGGTTAATACATGACTTTTAATAATTCGACATGGCTATCGTCCATGTGTTGATGTAATATTAGACCTTTTAATATTCCCTCCGCCTGAATTCTCCTCATACGGCAACTTACTGTTGTAACATGAGGTCCACAAAAGTCTAAAAAAAAACCACATGAAGAAGAGATGTATGGCCTGCCTTGATTGCTTGATAAATAAAAGCCGTCGATCGAAATTTTTCCTCGCTAATTCGTTCCTGCCTCTCGTCTCTGTTCAGTTAAATTTCCGCTGAAGCTCTTGTCGATCGATAGAAGGCCATGGCGAGCCCGAAAGTTCTCACGACCTTTCTCCGAATCCTAATCCTATCCATCCTCACGCAGCTTCTCGTCTCCCCCACCACGTGTAAGCATCGAGCCAACCGATGGATGGAACAGATATATTATAATTGTTGTATGATTCGATGCTGCGCCGTGCCTCTTGCAGCTTTGGGCATGGGGATCGGATACGTGCCGGACGGGGCGATGGAGTATCGGACCCTGGATGCGGCGTCCGACTTTCACGATGCCGGGAGCCGGCGGGTGCTGGAACCGTTTCGGCTGTGCTCGCACTGCAGGTGCTGCGCCGCCGATGATCGGAGCAATTGTTCGTCGATGTCGTGCTGCTTCCGCATCAACTGCGATCTCCCGGAGAAGCCTTACGGTGTTTGCGCCTTCGTGCCCAAGACGTGCGACTGCGCCTCGTGCACGTGACGGACCCCCGAGCATCGGAGTGGAACAGGTTAAGGAGGATCATCCGAATGTTTTATCTACCAAAATCAAAATGTTTTATATAAATTCATCGACTTTTTTTAACCGCAATAATTTTTTTTATCATCTATTTATAACCGCCTGATCGTTAAATTCATGCAATTAAGTCGTGCTTCCAAAAAGACGAGAGAGACTTCTCCATGAAGAACGACCCCAATTTGTTTTGATTCCTTTTCGAGATGTTCATCTTTTGGGATGGTTGGACTTACCACCAAATCTGTACGTGTTTAGGTGTCAGCCAACTACTCATTCCTCCTCGTATTTATATGTCCAGGGTGTGACTTTCTTAATTAAACTTCTGAATATATTTTTTATTGTATATTTTTAATTATATATTTTATATCGTGAATCACGTTAACTTACAAAAAAAAAAAAAAACTTCAAGCTTACCTAACTTATTGATTTTGATGGTATTTATTTAACAGGTAAAATGAGATGAAGGTGAGGTTTATATTTTTTATATGATTTACGTGGTAAATTTTTAATATAGTACTTTGATGTAAAATATTAAAGATATTCGATAAATGTTTCTACGTATAACTGTAATTCATTTTAAAAAAATAGAGATGTACATTATTTACCGTTTAAACAGATGTTTGAAGAACTTTTTAATAGAATTTATTTATGGTCTTGATGTAAAACTTCATTAATACAGTAAATGATTTTAATACAATAATTATAAAAAAAGAGTTGTCCACGTACCATACCATATATATATATACTCCGGTACTATTTAAATAAGCAAGCATAATATATATCGTAAAAATTAAACTAAAATTTATTTGAGATGAAGCAAATCCACTAATGATTCGTGTTATTTTGATCGTATCGACTCTTTGTAAAATTTTATCAGTTGTTTTTTTGAAGCATAATATTAGATAATAAACGATAAATCTTATCAGTTGTTTTTTTTGATAACCAAAATTATTTGTTAAATAAAATATTAAACAAAATAAAGTATTCTTTCATTAATTCCAACAATGCCATAAAAAAAATACGATGCGTATTTCGATTACCTACAGTTTACTTCCAAAAATACAATTATACAAATCGAATTTCGTCACATGTAAAGACATACATGAATCTTGCAGTGTTGAAATAAATGATGACCAAAAAAAACAACAGCAAATATAAATCAAAATAGAGCAAATCAATACAATACGTGATTCGGCAGATATTTTATGTAATAAGTGCCAATGATTGTTGTTGAAAATTACATTCATGAACAGCATCAATTAATAATAATAATTTATTTAGTATTAGTAAAATTAAATAATCAAATATTAACAAAAATAAAAAATAACGTTGAACGAAAAGACGATCTTTACCTAAGGTAAAAACTTAAACGTTGTTTGATATAATTTTTATTTAAATCAAAAATTACTCTTAATGTAACGATGACGTGAAAAATTCCGAAGATAATTTTTTCATTTTTTTTAACATAACATTCAATTATATCAATATTAAAAAATATAATTTTAATATTGAAATTATTTATTTTAATGTTAAAAACAACACAAAGTAATGTTGACATGTTTTTTTTGATGTTATTTTATTATTTAACCAAAAATAAATTTTTTTACTTCATTTGATACAAGAAGTTGAAGAAACTAATTTTTTCTGCTTTCAAAGCTAAAAAAAACTATTGTCAAACACAACCTTAAAGAAGAAAATGCTCCGTCTGTACAGGGATTTATCAATTCAACTTCAGAGATGTGAGGTCAAGATTATTGAAAGCGCAAGCCTCTGAAAAGTTGAAAATCAACGAAAAAGGAGCAAGAAGGGAGCACACAATTTTTTTACTTTTTTTGCGTTGTCTGCTATTGCGTCTCTTCAGTCCAAGGACCAAGATTATCGAAAGAAAAGATCTTCACGTTAAAATCCATATTTTCTCCATTTAATTCCACCTTTGTCTTGTCAAATAACACATTGAATTATTCATCATAGCATTTAATGATATAATTATTTTTATTTTGACGAACAACTAATTAAAATTTATTTATTTATTTTCACATGGGTCCTCTTTTGCGCTATTTGGTATAATTTAAGGTAAATGTTGTAAACACCCGTACCACTTTTCATATTTATCTTAAGAGTCGTCCCCGAAGTCATCCATCTTTCGAAAAAAGACGTTACGTTTACGAATCTCTTCTCAATAGATTTTTCTTTTCTCATTTGGGCCACAAATGGGCCTTTGCAGGTTTTGTTCGGCACAAATGCAGTATGGTGGGCCTAACGCCTAAAGAAGACCGAGCCTTCTTTTCTGGTAGAATAAAATATCTTTATTTTTCATGAAAACGCAATGCGTATTTTGTTGTTAATGTTAACGATCCTCACGGCTCACGCCTCAAATAAACCTCACCATATCCTGGCCGTAAATTTAATTTCTTCATCGCAAAGAGTATATGCCCCCACAAACCAGCCTCGTAAAGTCATATATACGTATGTACATATGCACATATAGACCGAAAAAGAATGAGGAAGAATAATTATAATAATTAGTTAGGTCATTATGTTGATCAGTAGATGTCGTTAAGCAACCAGTGGATGTGTTGATGGTAAGCATGTATTGTAATTAATCATGTGTTTTGGAGATTAATGAATTTTGAGGATGGGCTTTTAGACATGCGAACTGGTTCGTACGTGGTGGCGTTGGAGAATGGGTTGCCTTTGCTTCCATGGCTTTTCGTCATCGTAATACTTCAGTTTTGCACGCATCGTAATCAGGAGAAAAGGCCGTGGACTCGCACGGTTGCACCGAAAGCACCAGCCGAAAAATAAAGCATGCATGCTGTCTTTCCCTTATTCTCTTTTTTCCCTTTCTCATTGAATCGAACGCTGTTCACTCTGCTCGTACTGTTGTCTGTGCTCGTGCCATCACTCGCTCGCCTATGATCTCGATCGAACACCCTAGATGCAAGGGTGGATGATTCCTATACCATTACATGTCGTACAAATTCTATCTCATGATTAATTGTCCATAATTAAAAAGATTTTTCATATATTAAGTCTAATTTATTTCATATATATATATATATATACACATTCTCTTTTATCTGTAACTTATTTTTATGTCTACAACAGTGTATAAGTGGATATGCATGAAACCATATTGAAAATTCCTTTCATAGTTAATTCACAATAAGTGAAAAAAATCTTCAGATTTAATTCAACCTTTATATATATATATCCAAATCTAACACGTACAAGGGTAAAGATTCTTTACGTTGCGCTCACGAACGTCGACACACGTACGTACGCTAATAACAATGGAATTGATCAAGGACGGCGAAATTCGTGATTTCTTTTCCGGTAAACAGTACTTTTGAGTCGATCGATGGCGTTAAAGCGAGGGCGGGAGCATATATTCAACGCCCACTACTTTGCCGATCGACGACGCACACATATTGCGCGAAGCACGGGCGGTGTGATTCTGCCTCCACCGGAAAGAAAGAAGGAACAAACGCAAGAATTAAAAAGGCACGTACGCAAACGTTGTTCTCATCCCCGCCGGGAATAATGATCTTATCTCGTCCCCCTCCTCCCTTTCCACGTCCGTCTCTCTCCATCCAGGAGCCACTCCATTCTTCTTCTTCTGGTGGTGGTGGTGGTGGTGGTGGTGCGTCAGCCACAAGCATGATGTCTAAGGTACATCCAACGGAGAACAGAATCCGTGGCGTGGGAGGGGAGGGGGAGGGGAACGGCGGTCCGGCGGTGTGGACCGTGTGGAAGAAGTCCAGCATGGCATTTCACGGCACCGATGGCTTCTCCGTGTTCGACGCCAACGGAAGGCTCGCCTTTCGCGTCGACAACTACTCCAGGAGGAACAGGTTTGTCGATGGAGAGATCGTGCTCATGGACGGCGATGGCCGGCCGCTGGTTAGCATGAAGCCTCAGGTTGGTCCATGTCTCCCGCTGCCCACGTACCCATTAATTTAATTAATTACCGTCTTACGCTTGGGCGAATTACGTACGTATATATATATATACTCAAGGTAAATATATATGAAGTCTCAGCTTGCTTTAGTTAATTAATGAATGATTGATAGTTGATGGAGATTTTCTTTTCTTTTTTGATTTTGGTAATGGCCGGTTTGGTCAGAGGTAACTAGCGATTAATGAGTACCGGATTTTCCCCCACTTGTGTACGTTTTTGATGGAAATGGACGTAGAACGAGAAAAAGTATTTAATTAAGGCATAAAGAATTATTTTTGAAGCATAGAAAAGAAACTAATTACTTGTACCGTACGCCGTAGCTGCTACCTTCTTGTCGGATCCTCTTTCCGTGCTTTATATTCAATCGCACACGTTGAACTTGCAGATCTTCAGCATGCATGAAAGATGGAATGGGTTCTGTTGCGAAGAGGGTTCAGGATCGAGCGCGAGTCATGTCTTCTCCATGAGGAGGACATTGTTCCGGAGAAGCAACGAGGTTGAGGTTTTCATGGGCGGTGTGATCAGCAAATCTTCGGTAGCCGACTTCTGGAGTGACGGCTGCTTCACTGGGCGATGCTGCAAGATCTGGACCAGCAAAGGTGAAGTTGCGGCTTTGATCACTAAGAAGAAGGTAAACGACATGGTTATCTTGGACGATGATGTTTTCATCTTGGCCGTCAACCCTGGTTTTGACAGTAAGCTGATGATGGCGTTTGTGGTTATCATGGATCGTATATGCCACAAGCCTTCACCCATCTCCTGCGCGCTTCACTGGTAGAGCGCGGCGGCATGTGATACAAATATACCAAGCATGTCGATCAACCGTACGTCTTCTGTCCGCCTTCTGTACAGTAGTAGTAATAATAATAATAATCTGGATGAACAATACTTCTTCCTTTTGGTAGATAATGAGGTGTTTCCGCACTTTCACCGCAACCTATCTTTCCAGACATGCATGGGTTTGCTGCAATTCACTCGTACATGTAATACATGTCCATGTCCAACTCTGAGTCGACATGACATAATTTGAGTCTTTTGCATTTTTATGTCTCGACGCTAACATAAAAGTAATTGTATAATTTTTAAAATTTTAATTATATATATAATGAATAATGGGCCTCCTTTCAAAAAAAAGGGATCTGCATCGGTGCAAGAATGGTAGAATAATCCTGGAAGCTTCACAAGCACCAACGGCAGAACCAGTCACATGGTGATTTCATAGTTATGGTTCGTGAAGAAAGAAAATATGATCCGAGATATGCAGTTACGGTTGCTCGATAATTTGCAAATCATAAAACATGTATGACAACAGGCAAGGGTAATGCATTTTCCCGTCGAGAATGTCAAAAAAGTAGACGGTATTCATCTGCCTCGCGAGCCATTTCCTCGTAGCTTCTATCTTTCCTCTCTTTGTCTAAATCTAGTTTCTGTGCAAGCTCTTTCTCTTTGTCATCAATCTGTAATATCAATCACGATCCAAGAAGTTAGGTTCTGAAAATCTATCTATAAGGGAATTGTCAATTTAAGTCTTCAAGCATTACGTATTGATTTACCAACTTACAGCATCATAGATTTCATCATTCTTCTCAAAATCTCCTGCCTTCCTTGGTAGGATATGAATATGCACATGCGGGACAGTCTGTCCAGCTTGAGGTCCATCCTTATGTACCACAAAACCGAAAACGCGTCATATATCACGAGAAAAGAGCTAAAATTGCACCATACATCTGTTTCAAAAATTTGATAGTCTCCATCGATCAAAATCTGCAGCACTGCCAACAAAAGTACTAAATCCAACAACTTGATTGAAATAATAATCCACTAGCTATGGTGTTTATTTTGTCAGACCAAACGAGGGTGACTAAAATTGTAAACAATAGGTCTTCTACCACTCCATTTTTAGGAACATCATATGAAGAAAGAGTTTCCAATTACCCATTGTTTTCATGCTTAAAACATGTAAACAAGGAAAACCTTATATGAATAACTTATTTTGTAAGCTGCAATAATGACACACACCTTTATGGTGATGGCTCAGTGAGAGAGGGGGCCCCCAAACAGTTCTCTAAATAAAATATTCTAACAAGATTCCAAGTTAACATAACTTTAAATTCTCAATGAAATCTTTCTCACATCTTTCCCACTAAGAGTAATGCAGTAGTCATCCTTCATGAACCAAGTATTCCCTACCGTACTATTTCATACTATTTTTATATCAAGAATGAGTAAGGATCTTATTTTGTAAGCTGCAATAATGACACACACCTTTATGGTGATGGCTCAGTGAGAGAGGGGCCCCCCAAACAGTTCTCTAAATAAAATATTCTAACAAGATTCCAAGTTAACATAACTTTAAATTCTCAATGAAATCTTTCTCACATCTTTCCCACTAAGAGTAATGCAGTAGTCATCCTTCATGAACCAAGTATTCCCTACCGTACTATTTCATACTATTTTTATATCAAGAATGAGTAAGGATCAATAACATCTCTTCTTGTAGAATAGCGTCACTTGCAAAGCTATATCAGGGTCAAATGCAAAGAAAATGGTAATGCTTTGCATTAAGCTGGAGAAAATATTAAAACCATCCAACTTAAATTGTCTTCTGTTCTGTTCTATTAAGCTGGGGACAATCCAACAATGGTATTGTCTTCTGTTTCGGAAGATAGGAGAAAACGAAAAAAAAAATACAGAGAAAAGCAAACATCATTTTAAACATGAAGCAACATGGAGCAAGATATCAAAAAGTTTGAGAGTTTTGTATTAAGTATTAATCATGAAGAAGGAAATTCTGTGATACAATCAAAGACTTTTAGGATGGAGTTTTTTGCAAAGTATGGAAGAAGAGAGTATACACTTGCGGTTCAAAGGCCATTAATTATGAACTTTTGAAATTATCTAGGAAGTGCTGAATTGCATTTTTTAAACATGGTGTTTTTCAGCAAGCATGCAAAATCTGTATCTACCATGTGTAGATGAAATTTACATGATAAAGATAGAAGCTCTTGAAAAGGTTAGGCAGAACCAAACCTAGATTCCTAAGGAACAGGAAAATACTCATAAAGTTAGCAAGTAGTAGCATACATATGATATTGGTAAGGAAGGAGCTTCTTCTGTTCTGGAAAAGCCACGAGTAAATTATATCACTTCTTAATGAATCATACGACAAAAATCCTTTGTGTGTGTTCGTGTTTTGGATGGGGTGAGGAGTCAATGAATGTATGTGTACACGACTTTTTTAAAAAATGGATGTCAATGGAAGGACCGTTCTACAAAAGTTTGGTAATCTCTTTTTATTTCTTAAACGATGACTTCATCCATTTTGCAAAAAAAGAAGATATATATATAGGAGACAATCCAAAAAGTTTACTTGTATGGCAAGTGTGAGTGAAGATGCTTTATGATAACTCTCCAGTTGAGAACCAACCCTCTTTGCTGTCATCCATAGATCGCCAGTCTCATCAGCAGTAAGATCAACAAATCGCTTTACTTCCCGTCTTGGGCATACAAGGACATGTATAAAGAGTTAATTTGAACAAACATGAGATTGCATCAAAGAAATTTCTGTAGGTACAACATTATTATTCCAATATCACCTTGCAATTGCAAACATAAGTCCATGAGAAGCATAGCATGAATGAGCTATTGAATATTACATTGTGAAGATACAAAAAAAGGGATTATCGATGTAGATACACATGCATCTTTAGTTTGCTTTTTATTTGATGGCATGCTGCATTCTGGAATCTTATGGTTGTAACTGTAAGATGGTATGCTTGCTAAGCAATTGGTACTCATAATTAATCATGTTGATTGCACATCAATGAATGGAGGATAAATCACAGTGATAGGAATGCTTCATGAAATACAAAATAAAAAGGTGAATGAGATATAGCTACGTGCTCGTCATGGGTAAGCCGTGACATCTTTGGACATAAAAAGTGATAAGACATTAATATCTAGAAGGATATGACCTGCAAAAGGAAAAAAAGGTGAATAGATCAAAAATAAAATGGTAAGAATAACAGACGCAATAAATCTCAAAGATGTAGTTGAAAAATCCTATGCCTCCATCTTCGTTAACTTTCAATGCATCAAAGGTTCCACTAAAAGAAAACAAATTCCTATCAACAACAATACAAAAATTTTTAATACGTGCATTACATATCAAGAATGTAATGTATAAATATGCAGACAATAGATGCTTTTATTAAGATTTAGCAGATAATAATAGAAATTGTTCAAAAGACCATCTCTTTTATTTTTCTTATCTAATTAAATAGTTATTCTCATGCTGTTCATGAATCATGATGTTGTATTAAAGGTAGCATATAATATGATTTCCAACAAGAAAGGTCAGACAAGCATGGGGTTTACTTTCCTTCTCAAGCAAGAATTAAACTTGTTTAGAGTGTGATTGCCTACATTGGATTATTTCAATCAGTGCCTATTTAATATCGTAGTTTGGCTCAATGAAGCATTTGTGCTAAAAATTAGTGAATATAGGTTGCACAAAGTTTATTTAGTGGATGTTTGCCATTGATTAAATGAGATTATCGATGACAACTTTCCATTTTACTCAAAAAAGGAATCAACTCAAGTTCAATTCTTCCAGCTCACTTGTCCCCATTCACCCTTACCACCATCAAAAGCTCTCTCCATATGCCTGCCCAATGTTGATGATCCGATAAACAAAACAAACATCAGCAAAGTGCACATCTCCAACAATACCGATTCTTGGAAAAAAGATTCGATCTTTACCAAACAGTGACAAACGGATTCCGAGAACATGAGGCATTCATCAATAAGTTCGGCAGAAAGGGAGGATGCAATGAGATCCTTGTTTTTTTACCAGGTAGAAGGGGCCTCAGGTTCACCATGGCGTAGGAGAGCGACGTGGAGTAGAACACCTCGCTCGCCGCAATCTTGTAAGGCCCAAACATGTAGATCTCGGTCCCCATCTCTGCTCTGGTGCAAAAGGGGTGGAAAGCGAGACGGGGGAACGGTCCCTTTCGAGGTAGAGGACGGAGGAAGGACGAGAGGCGGAGCCCGAACGACGCCGTCCCGATGGAAAAACCTCTGGTGCAGAGGATCAGCTCGTCCAGTTGCTTCGATTTCAAGTTTCGGTCCTCCGGCGCTGGTTCGGTACCTCAGTCGTCGCCAGACTGTTAGTGCGGTGGCCACCCAAATTTCTCTCCTTCGGCATCGTTTATTTTTGGGTCGCGGAAAGTTGAACTGTTGAAGTTAGTATTTGTTTAAGGGTTTGTTTGTAAGTGAATGTAAAAATTTATATTTTTTAAGTTGATATAATTTTTTAGATAATTTTTTTTACTTATAATATATATTTTATAAGGTAATAATTTTTGTAAATTTTATTATTAAATGAAACCTAAGATTTAGAACAGGTTGGATAGATTTTATATTTTTTTTATAAAGTTATATAATTTATGATATAAATTTTTATTTTGATTTTTTATATATAAAATATAATATTTCTATACATAATCGTGACTTATAGTTAAAAATTGAGATATATAGTTAAAAATTCTTAAATAAATAGTAAGTAATTTTATTAATAATATTAAAATTATATGATAAATATTTATATATAAAAATTAATATAATAATAATAATATATAAAAAAGTTACGAAAAGCCTAATCTGTCGATTCTCAAAACACCTTCGTCTTTTACGAGTCAATCCACTTTTTTTAACGGTGATTTTTCATTTTCCAAGTATTTAAAAGAAAATAACAAAATATCGTTATCTAAAAAATTATAGATAAATGGACATTTATATAAGTCAAAAGTGTAAATGTTCGCCGTTAAAATTAGACGTCGATCGTGAATAATTAAGATTTACTTTAAGTAATCATATTTTTTTAATGAAGATCTCATAGATAAATCATGTCAGTTTTGCACCACTTACACGGTAAAGATTACTTCTTTAATTACAGAATATTTGTGTCATTTTTTGTCGGTTTGAAATAGAAGATAAATTACAATAATCCCATTGTAACAGGTCATGTTTTATTTTAGATAATCGAAGCACCCAATAGTAAAATTATTGATTACGGAAGACAACACTATGTATAATCTTTTATTTTTGTTTAAATAAATAAATATTTATTTATTTAGAACAACTTATTTATTATTCACGCTGGGCGCAAAAATTGAAGGAAAATTATAAAACAATTTACTCCTTTGTCCAGACCATTTTTAGCATGCAAATAATTAATACATCCATTTAGACTTTTACCTGCACTAAACTATAAACAAAATTTATGAATACAAATACATTAACCGAAACAATAGACTATGATAACTTGATTTAACGTATGAAAATATATTTATATTCTTCCAAAAATTAAATTAAATATATTATTCGTATCTTTTTTACTTCTACAAGTGTAATTTAAATTTTAAAGGAAAATAATTAGGACGTTGCAGTAGAATAAGACGCTCCATCTCCCATATTTTAAAATATAAAACTGACTTTTTTATACTAACGAAGTATTTTAACTTTAATAATTTTATAAAATTAAATTTTAAATCAATTTTTTAAATAATATTGAAACTATATAGTAAATTATAAGATAAAAATTTATATATAAAAAATTAAAATTCTTCCAAATGAAACCTGTAAAACCCCTTAAATGCCATCAACATATCTTTTTCGACACGTTAAATCAATTTCTTAATTTTTATGATATATTATATTTTTTATTTAATAATATATATCATAAACTATATAATATATAATAAAAAATAATAATATATAATATTTTACGACTACAGCAAACACAACCGTAAACCGAAAAATTAACTACATGTCTACGTGCCAATATGATATATTATAATATCCAACGTCCAACTGATCTGAAGGCAACACGTGTCGATAAGTCGTCTCATCGACACGTGTTGCCTTCAGATTAGTTGGACGTTGGATATTATTGTGTGAATCGACGTGAGAGGTAGAGCTTGATCAACGAGATATTTGGGAAAACGTGAGAAGAGTTTCGTGCAAGGGCCGGCCGCGAAATAGACGCGGTAGATGTATTAAAATAGACGATGAAACGGCGAATTAATTCACTGCCGACATACTTCTCTTTTACTGTTTTACACGGAAGGGTAGGCGTAGGAACAAATTATTATTATTATTATTATTATTTTTCGAGAATTTTATAGTTCCGAGCGAATTGAAGTACCTTCATTTAGTCAATAATTAGCAGCTGCTTTTATTTATATAAAGGTCAACGAAATGGAATGGAAAATCTGTACAAATCTTTTTCGTAACAATAAATCATTTCTCATTTACATCCACTAAAATAATATTCTAATAATCGATAAACTTCTTATTAAAAAACTGATGGTAAAATTATATTGAAAGTAATAATTTTCAAACGAAATAATCAATCATTTACGGATAAATCACAAATCAATCCGTGTAACTACTGAAGCGATATATATCTTTTAAGACCATATTTTACATTTAAATTTTCACTCGAAAATATTATTTGAGTTTCTTATAAAAACACTCCCGAATAAAACCTTTTTAACACATTCGTCTGAAAAATCATCGGCGTCGAAATCGAGAGATCGTAATAGGATCGCCTTTATTAATGGTTGGAATCCCCATCCGTTCACGAGGGCATTTTCGGTAATATCATGTTTGTCATATATTTATATATATATATGTATATAGTCTGATCCATTCGTCTTCCTCCGCTGTACAACCGACGGTCGACGGCGAAACCGCCGGCATCCATCCTCTCCCGAAATGACGAAAATCCACCCCAACGCCATCTCCGCCTCTCGTCCTCCTCCTCCTCCGATTCCCAAGATCTTCCCGCCCATCGGCAGTCCCGACGAGGCGGCCGTGCTGACGGTGTGGAACAAGTCGCTGCTCTTGAATTGCAGCGGCTTCACCGTGTTCGACTCCAAGGGTAACCTCGTGTTCCGCGTCGACAACTACGCCTCCGGCATCTTCGGCGCCACCGAGATTGTCCTCATGGATTCCGCGGGCGCGCCCCTCGTGTCCGTCCGCCGCAGGAGGTTGAGCCTGGGTGAGACCTGGACGGTGCACGCCGGGGAGGAGTCCGCGGACCCGGTCTTGTCGGTGACGAAGCAGAGAAGGCTGCCGCTGCTGCAGTCGAGGGTGCTGGCGCACGTGACCGTTTGCGGCGGCGGTGCCGAGGGGTACGTGGTGGAGGGGTCGTACGGGAGCAGGTGCTGTAGGGTGTGCGACGGGAGCGGGATGCGGCTGGCCGAGGTCACTAGGAAGGAGACGGTCGGGGGGGTGGGATTTGGGAACGACGTGTTCAGGTTGGTGGTCGATCAGTCCAAGTTGGACTCCGCCGTCGCGATGGCCCTCGTCGTCTTGCTCGACCAGATGTTTGGGTCCGGCACCAGGACTTGCTGATCGGCCACGTTACTTGCCAATCTCGAACTCGTTTTGCTAGCTATTTCCTCTCTTTCGATCGACATTCCACAGTTCCTTTCTCCATTTCACACTTGTAAATGATACAGCTCACATGTAAATTTCTGAAATAGAAAACTTTTCCGATCATTTTTCATCGTGCACAGTTAACAATCGGTGGGGATGGGAAGAAAGGCCACCGAGCTAGCTACCTAGTACTGGGAAACGTCGATCTCATCGAAGAATGCATGATTGAGCGCTACGTTTGCCGAGATCCGTGACTCAGGGTTTTCGTGCAACATTTTCTGCGCCGGCAGGAGCATCGCAAGTCTATCAGACTTTTTGATACTGCGGACGAGACGGCTTTCCAAGATCGATGGATCGGAAATCATTTCGCCTGCAGCCTAGCTAGCTGTTGTAATCATTCAAAAGAACAAAAAGAAAAGCAGTACCTCCATAAGATCTTGACCGCAAGGATCAAGCCCTACAGGCCCGATTCGAAGCTGCCATCCTTGTCGAATGAACGGGGGCATCCCTGTCGACATTTCGCCTGCAACCACACACACCTTAATTGATTAGACGTCGGCATGTATTATCATACGAGACGTACGCCGCTGATCATTTTGCAGATAGAGTTAATAAAACTCGTATTTCAAGAATCGATTGGGCGACGCACAGAAGATGCACCCCGCGGACCAAATGTCAAGTGCGTTTGGGAACTCTACGCGCGTATAATCGATGAGTCCTTCCGGAGCTCTGTACGTAATTTCCTCCGTCTGAATCGCGCAATTGAGAGCGGTGAATCATGCCGTATATACCTGGCAGTTAACCAAGAACGAATCGACAAATTACGAACCAGGTACGTGGACGGCGTCTGATTTATACACGTTTTGCAATCCCAGCCTCCGATTTTTAAGACTCCGCGTTCCTCGTCGAGCATAATTCTCTCCGGGCACAGGCATCTGTTGCAGAGGACGGACGTACACGCGCGTGAGACCGAGATCGAAAAATTCGATTCGGTGCGGTGCACATCTACCTGTGGTTGATTTTCGACTCGTGCATGATGGCAAGACCCTTGCATAGCTGGAACATGAAGCTCTGCTTGCAGAAGAAGAAGTTCGTTAGTCGATCGGCACACATATGTGTACGGAACATGCGGAATCGCAAGCAAACGGGAAATTACGCGGAGTACGCGAAGGGGAAGATAGGGCAGGGTGTTAGTCGGGAACTCGAAGTATCCGCGGCCGAACCGCAGGGGCATGGACAAGAACTTGTCTAATCTAACATCCGTAGTCGCTTGCTCAAAGGTTAGGAGCATTAAATGTTTCGCGCCCCTACGCTTAACCTCGAGACCAGTGAAACTGCAGCGGATCGATCGATGGCGTCAAATTACTTAACGCTCGACCTGAGCCGCATCCGTTCTTGCATCGACAAACACATACGATATTTGTGATCACCTTGCGCAGTAGAAGCAAGACGAAGTCGTATTGAGTTGTTTCCCAAGCGCGCGCATTTGCCGGCGAGTGGGTTCATCATTGGTGATCTCCCGCTTCCTGGTCAAGTATAACTTCCCGGAATGCTTGACATGCACCATCCGCTCGTCGCCAATTGCTCCGACAAACCTGTCCGCCTCCTTCGCCGACATTCAAATCCAATCCACTGTTACCCACAAAACCCTAATGCGAACCTGAAGCTAGCCTGCAGGTGATCGAGACAGAGATCGACTGAAAGATGTCCAACCAGCAGAAGAACAAGAAAAGAAAAAACAGAACAAGAAGAAGAGAGAACAAAGCGGAGGGGAGGAGTGAACGTGTTGCGTTAATCAATAGGAATTTTTAAAATATATAATCTTATGAGATTACCAACGTACTAACGTAACTAACCATTTCGAATATACTTTACAAAAAATATTTTATTTAAAAAGTAAAATCGATTCGTGAATTATCCACGTACCAGCGTAATACAAAAAATAAATTAATATTTATATCTTTTCCACCCAAATCCAGAATTCTCCAAAATTTTCAACATTGATGAATAATAAGGATAAATAATTAAATTTTTTTGTATAAAATATTATTTTTTGTTGCGAACTAAATGCCGACATTTTATGACCACCGTCAGTAATAATAAGAAAGGAAATTTATTTTTTTAAAAGAAAATGTGAAAGTCCTCCCTCTACTCAGGTACTTCAGTACTTGAGTGAAGTGGGTTTGACTACTAACAGTATTCAAATAAAAAAATCACAAGATAATAAGAGAATTGTCAAATACGGCCATAAAACTCAACAAAACTACAACAAAATAATCGCAACATCTTACAACAAACTCTTAAGTTCCAAAATATATTCTTTAAGCACAAATCATGTAACATCGCGAAAATCTCAAAAAAAGACTGCCAAGACGGCAATAACATGCAAGAAAAGAAAACCAATACGTCCTTCCCCCGTACACTCAAAGTAAATTTGGTAATAAAATACTTTAATTTTGAATACTACTAAGAATTAAAAATTGAATCTTGTTAAATTTTATAAAATATTATAAGATAAAAATTTATATATGAAATTTTTTTTAGTGATAATAATGTGTATGTATTTATACAAAATTAAAATTAAAATCGAAAGATCATTATCAAATGCACACTCAACTCGATACTTCTAACCTGAAAAGGGAAACACTTAAAGTGTGAGATGCAGCTCAATCAAAAAGATAACAAGAACACATATGCGCGCATAATATGGAAAGGCTACAAAGTAAAAATGCATGAACAGGTAATTTGGACATAAATAATTAAATACTTACCAACACCCCCAAAAATTTACAAAATCAGCCACTACCAGTCTGGTCCACCGGTCGTCTGCCGGGCCCTACAGCAAAGGCAAAAATAAAAAGATTAGTCCAGCGACGTCACTCGAGGCACAGGCACTTAGTTTTCGTATGATAATAATTTTAATTTTAAATAAATTTATATATATTATTATTATATAAATTTTTATTTTATAATTTACGTAAAATTTAACTTCTTTTAATAAAAAATTTAACAACTAACTTTCTGCAACTCTACAAACGCAGCCGCAGTCGTCGACAATCCATCTTATGCATCTTCGCACGAGCTCGAGGCCTCGCCGGATCTCGCCTCGAAGGCCCGATCGCACCGGCCGAAAGCGTTTCCCTCACGGACGCGCGCACATAGGTGGAGTTTCCCCAATCTCCTCCTCCGGTGGCCCAAATCACAACCCTAACAGGCCTCTCCTCCTCCGCACTAAGCCACCAACCACGCCCTCAACCCTGTTCTCTCACGAGCATGCGCACAGTTCCGTGAACAACCCCGCGCCTGACTGCTTCAGCGGAAGGAAACCCCCAAGCTCTCACCCTCGGAGGTGGACTGGAAACTCCGATAGCTTGTACATGGAGGAGTGAGATGGGATCTCAGATGGAGGAGGGCAAGAGCTTTGGCGGACAGGGCCTTAGCCCTCACAGGTGCAACCCCAAGACCTCCTCCCTCGAGCGCCAAAACAATCTCCACAGCGTGGATGTTACACTGCGCGCGGACGGCGAAGACGATCTTCCTGAATCGTCGGTGCCCTAGTTACCTTCGATTCGGTCGAGCGGAGACGCAGAGCAACCTCAGCAACTTACGAATACGAGTTAGGATAAGGATAGATTAAATGAACACGCTATTATTAAATTAATACGATGATATTTTTTTATTACTCCACAAAAGGTTTCACGTTAATTTCAAATTGTCGATCGTCTTCAAGATGTAGATAGACGAAAGAATTTAACTTCGATCGTCAAGACACAAAATTCGATGATACATGTAAGCAACACGGAACGATTTTCATAACACAAGCTGTTACGGACATCCTCGGCAATAAAAGTGGTTGCTTGACGCTCGGATATGTGCTGAGTTTGATGCTTTTGTCTGTCAAAGCATATTCCGACGAGATTAACTATGAACAAGCGAAACAGAGTGGTCGAAAGCAGAGCCGACATGGCGTATGACAAATCCGTAGATCTTCTTCTTCAACCTCTCGATGCTGTCTCTGCGAATGGAGTCGTCCGCCTTCTTCCCAATCCCATCCAACCACTGGTTCACCAGTTTCAGATGGGACAGCAATGCGGCAACCCTTCCAGTTTTGTCTTGGCGGAAGGCGGACGACATCTCGACGGCGGCGGCGGGTGAGTCCCCAAGCAACTGCATACCCGCGTCTAGCGCCTGCTCCACGAAGTTAAGGAACCAGCCCTCCATCTCTGTCCTGAGCGCCAGCGCCAGCTCCACCGTCTCTCCGACACCGGTTGGTCGGGGAGAGCCGTTCGTTGTCGTTCCAAGGGACCGCTTTCTTGGTAGGTTGCCCGCCAGCTTCTTGGAGACTTTCAGGGCCTTCATTTGCTTGGAGAGGTCCACGACTCCTCCGCCCTTGTCGAGCAGCGGCGGCGAAACGACCTCGAGGTCGGTGGCCAGTGCAGCGTCGATCCAGAGGGAGACCAACGTGCAACGCTCCGCGGGTTCGACGCCTCCTTTTCTGTCGGAACGTCGCCTCTTTGCGACAGATTCGACAACCGAGATCCTCTTCGTGACGTCGTTGTAGATGGACAGGAAACGATCGATCGTCGGCAAGGGTCTCCACATCTTCGCCGTGGAACAAAGATCGGAAAATTGGCTGACAGAACAGCTAATTAAGACGACTGATTTGGAACAAGGTTTACACTTAAACGGCCGGAAATAAACTGCTGACCTTAGATTTCTCACGACGGATTCAGTAGCGCAAGCCTCTTCAAGAGCCTCGGCGGCGGCTGTGGCCGCAGCATTTTTTCTCTGGACAGCTTCCTGGCATTTCCCCAGACAAAACACAGACAATTAGCAACCCCCCAAAAGAAAACGAGGAAACGTCAGAGAAATCAAATCAGATGAATCAATCATACAACCTTCCCAAGTCTTGCAAGATTTTCAGGAAGCACGTCAAGGGGGAAGCTACCATCTGTCCATTTGGGGTCGTGAACTTTTACTTTTGGGGATGAGCTTGATTTCTCTGCCGCTGCAGAACATACCACCTTCCGGGTAGCCGACACATCCTCCTCATTTGCTTGCTGCTTTCCATCGGCGTCGCTCACTCCTCTTGGAATGGCAGCCTGGAACCGGAATAAAACATATGCAGTGCTGAGCTTTCTTTCTCAGTGGCAGACGATTTTACGCAAAAGATCCAAGTTTGCTTGTACTGGTGTAAGCATCAGATTTCTAACGCTCCAAGTTTGGCAAAATATGAGGGAAAAGGTGAATCCGTGGCCACAGTACAAATTGAATATGCCATGATGAACGGTAAGGAAATGACAAACTAAGATCGGTGTTTTATAAAAGCTGATATGATTTGTGGTGGGGATGCATACAAGATTACTTATTGATGCAGAAGTCTCGAACAACGAAGCAAGCAAATGCTTCATTTTTGGGCAGATCACAACAATCGTTCAAAAGATTTTTATAATTACTTGAAATTTGAAGTCCGCATCTACATATCATCTTGTTTGAGAATCTTAAAGATTTACCATATATGATCTTAAAAAATGTTCCGACGTTACTGCCCAAACGCAAACACTGCATATGATGATCTGGGTTCAAATTTTGCTTATGTTTTGCCCAGGAAACACTATCAGGCGCAGGTGTTTGTGAAAATGCCAACAAGAAAGTATAAGCTTCAGTTTTCAATATACAGATCGAAAGGGATGATAATAGAAATTATTATCATTTACCTGAGTTCTGTCGTCGGTGTTGGGCTTTTTCTTCGACCTTCCTTTCTCCCTGTGTGCCGAATTCGATGCAAAATTGGAAGAGCCGTCATCCCAACCCTTCCTCACCGATTTCGAAGAGCCCATCAACACATCGGGAACCTTCGAGATCCCCACACCCATGGTGGAAATCTTCTTCTTACCCTCACAGGCCAACGGTGAGACCCTAAGCCCACCGGACAACCTTCTCCCAGGAGACGACGAAGTTCTCCTGCTCATCGGCGATGCCGCCCTCCTCACGTTGACAGGTGAAGGTTGCCTATACCTCGAAGGCACCACAATAGCCGGTTCCTTCGCCACCTTCCGGTTCTCCTCTTTCGCCACAACAAGACTCGGCACATCGCATTTCGACGGGAAAGGTGAACATGGTCTCGAATTGCTCCTACCCAACGGCGGCGTCGAAGGCCTTGACCCCGCCTTCACCACTGGAGAAGGCTGTCGGTCCGTTGAACCACCGCTACTCTTCCTCCCGGATATCTTCACCGAAGACGGCGATAAGAACCTCCTCTTCACCGTCGTTGACGGCTGATTCTTCGCAGGAGCCGCCGTCGCCGCCGCTGCCACATTCTCTCCGGCGACAAAAACCGTCATGGTCTCCGGGGGTGGGGGCGGGGGGAGGTTGGAGGACGCGGTCTGGATGATGAAACCGGTATGGTTGGGTGAGATTCTAGCGACGAGGGGTTCGGGGGAACCGACGAAGGGTTGGGGACGGCCGGGGAGTGGGCGGAGGCCGGAGGCGCGGGGTACGGAGGAGGGAGGGTCGAAGTGGAGGCGATCGAGGTGGACGAACCGGCCAAGTTGGGGGCGGTTGGAAAGGATTATGTCGGCGTCGGTCTCGGAGAGGGAGACGTAGGTGGAGTTGACGGAATCGGAGAGTTGGATGTAGAACCCGTTGCTTGGCCATAAGTCGTGGCCCGCGGGCGCCGGAACGATGCCGATCACCTGGAGAACGACGGATCGGTGCTCGCCATTCACTTTCGTGTCGGTGTTCATCGATTGGAGGAGCTTCAGGAGTACTCCCGGCGCGAGCGTCGCCATTGTTGAGTCTCTCTCTCTCTCGCTCGCTCGCGCTCAGGAGCTGACGAGTGACCGGACGACTGAGATCTAGGGTTTATACATTATATGCGATCGGCAAGAGGGACAGCCAGAGTGGAAGTTAACCGTTACATTTTGTCTTTTCAAAAATTAAAATCCCCGCCTTTTTGTATCGGCATGGGCTATTTCGTATTCCAATTAAGGAGGAAGTTTGTTTAAAATATGGTATGTCATATGCGTTACTTCAAAACATATTAATGATAAAGATTAAGTCGAAAATAAACAAATACTTTTTAAAATACGTTCTTCATCATTAATAAATCTTAAATCAATATATCTTAATTATACAATAACTACCCAAGATTTTTAAGGCCTACATTATTTTTAAATAAAATGTTATGTTAAAATATAAGTTTCACTGTCCTACCGTTGTTTCATAAGTATCGCTATTAATTGAGGTGATACCGAAACGCATCCCTGCCGTTTTCGCAAATACGAAAGAGACAGGAACGTTGCCCTCTGAAAAGATTCGAGGCGTCTGTCGTACCAAAAAAAAGAAGCACCTGCGGAGTGGTATCAAAATTTTCTAATCCTATCATCAATTTAAAGTATGAATGATGA
>JAMKPZ010001189.1:0-43054 GCA_024699675.1 Amphibolis antarctica
GTGAATTATTTATTACTAAGAATTTCGTGTGTTAAACTTACCAAATTAAGGCACTCAAAGTTTGAAGATCTGGACAAAGCTATAGAGATAGATCTTCTCAAAATTTCTCCAATTCCTTCTACTCCATGCTTGATAGCAATGTAGAAAGCTTCTGGAGCATCTGCAAGAGTAAGCATTGTTGCAAGTGGCTGAATCTCAGCAAAGCTATATGCAGAACCTCCAGTAGTTGATGATTCATTTACTTGATACAAAACATAATCAAGAAGAATGAGGAAAAGGACTTGCTTTTCTTCCTTCAAGTTTGCACGTGCATACTGCAGAAAAGCAATTGGTTTCAAACCCGTTATTATATGGAATGTGGATTTAAGCAATGGAATGCTTGAATTAGACATTGCTGCAGGAGAAGTAAAAGAACAAAGACTAACAAAATCTTTGATTACTAGAGAATATTTTTATTTTTTGTAGTTTGTGACATTTTTGTGTTGATGATGGCAATATATTTGATATAAAAAACATATCATTTGCTTAAGGCCTCAAAGTTTTCACACTCACCAGAATTTTCAAATGTAACAAGATAGAGGTGAAGTGTTGCGACAAACTAGGAAAACACAGACATGAACTACGGATTCAGATATAACTGATTTGGATTTCAGAATTCAATAATATTCTAAATTTAGGTAATAACTAAGATAGGATAAAGGCACAAATAAATAGATAGATAATATATCTAAATACAACTAATTAAAAATAAATAGATTTCTAGGTATTCTTTCATAAGTTTTTTTCTAAATCAATGAAAATTATCTAAGTAAAAAAATAACTCCTATTGTTGATCTACCTGACATAAACCCAAATTAACTTTTAGTGATTTTAGTTACATGCCTTAGTCTTTTGCTCAATTACCCTTTACCATAGTTTCATTGTATGACTCAGTTAACTTAATAGCATGATTATTATTATAATTTTGTATGTCCTTTGATTTTGGCTTTTAAAGAAGTTTTTAACTAAAAAGTTGAAAGTCAAAAAGACACATCTTAAGCCTTTGTTTAAGCTTTTGAGCTTTTTACTAAAATCATAATGCCAAAGCCACCCAAAATCTTAAATAAATTGGACCTTAGTTCAAGTTATGTTGGTGAAAGGGAGCTAGGAAGTCCATGTTTGGTTATTACATATTTACAATAGATAATCTACTCACGTAAGAAGCAAAATTGTGGATTTTACCATATTAAAATTAATTGACTAGTGAAAAATGACTTATAAGTAATATAAAGATCTTAGTTCCACTCTTTTTTTTGGATTGAGACTATTTTTCTCAACATACCTCGGTGCTTGTAAACTCTTCATTGAAATATTTTACATAACGCCTTACGTATAGCATGCGTAAATTAACTTTAATATTATGTAGATTTTATCTCGTTAAAATTTATTAACTAGTAAGAAAAAACTTACAAGTGATTTAAATGTTTTAGTTCCACTTACCTTTTTCCAATGTGGGATTATTTTTCTTAACAAAAACAATGTGTCACAATGACACAATATAATGTAAATATTGAGAAAAGTGATGACATATGTTATTTGTGATATAAAAAGAATTATATAAATAGCTCTTTTGACACTAATTGAGTTTCCTCTTGAAGAATGTATATCTATATTGTAACAATCAAGATATGAAATACATAACAAGAAATATAATTTTCCATAAAAGGGCTAAGCATGTAGAGGTGGATTTTAACTTTATTAGGAATGAAGTCTTCAATATATCACCATATACCCCTGTCTACTTACTGAGGTGTTTACAAAAGGCTTATCTTCTTATCACTATGAATCATGATATATTTGTATATTCCAACTTAAAAGGGAGTTCACAAACATTAATGGCAATCTTCTTTGCTTGGGATATGTTTGGTTATGTTTCAGTTATCAGATATCCATATGCTTGGGATATCACAAACATTAATGGTAATCTTCTTGAATTCAAAGCTTAGCAACTAAGTATAAGCTACCATCACAGAACCATAACTATTCCTCCATTCAGGCAGTGAAAATGAAACCTTGCTTACAATAATTAGAGTGCATACCTCTAGACAGATAAAATCTGTTCCTCCAAGAAGATCCACTTGTTCAGGAACAAACATAGTAGTTGATGCATCATGGAAACGTTTTACAGGTTCAGAAATATGATAACACATGCTTGCCATTATGCAAATGAGCTTGCAATGGACAATTTCAGACCATGCATGTTCTCTGCTGACAACAAGAAAGGCCTTGATAACCTGCAACAATGTAATTTGAAATTAATGACACCACGCTGATGTTGAGAGGCTTGTTTTGACCATGGAGTGGACTAGCGTGACCAGCCTATACCATCTTCTCTGATTATCAACGACAGGAAGGGTCACATATATTTAAACATGCAAACTGCAAAAAAATGCTAAAGAGACAAAATAAACCAACGATAGGATAATATCCAGGGAAAACGAACAAATCCTTCAATTAATATTTCTCACCTTTATATCAAGACCTTCCAATTTTCTTCTCGGAATTTTTCCTCTATCACAAATGAAGTACAGTAAACAACTTAGAGCAGACGCCCAAACAATCTCTTCTTTTTCTTCTGCCTGTAGAACATTAATAGCTTAATACTAAGGTCTTTACAAAACCCAGAAAATAAACCTTAAAATTTCAAGTGGATAGATGCAAATTGCGTCCAACTACCCACAATTATGTTACCAATAATAGTTTTTCCCAAGTCCTACACGGGAGATCAGAAGCAAAGCAAAACAATAATTTTACAAATTCAAAATGTCACTATTTCAAGCAAACAAGAGAAGCCAAAGCAACTGAGTCCCTTTCAATTTTACACATTTTGAGCAATGCAAGATGACACCATCATATGCAATGCTTATCCCAATAAAAAATCCTGTTCATAAATCAATTCTAGAAAAAAATAATCACACTCTTTAAAACAAAACAAACAAAAAATTCCCTTCTAATTAATAAGTCAATTTGTTATCCAAATTCTGCAAATGTGATCTCAACCTACATCAAAGTTTCGGGATCAAAGTTATCCAAACCACTAATGTGTTATTATAAGGTTCTCCAAGTTTGTAGTCAATCACCAAACTATAGAAAGTGCATAATGAGTTACCTGAACAACATGCTGAAGAACCTCATACAAAATGACAAGAAGCCATGACTCAAAACTATCAATAGCTGAAGACAACCTTTGTTGATCACTAAAGTCTGAATTTCTTCTTGTTGTCTCTTGATTCCTATTTATTTCTTGAGATGTTTTCTCTTCAATAACAGTTTGACTTTCGGCAAACACAGGTTCCAGCAAATGAGCATGTATGCCAAGGTTTAGAATTATATCAAAAACCCGAACCCTAGCAGATATTGACGAAGAGTTCAATATATCCTGGAAAACATAGAAATGCTGACAGAGTGTTTTTTATTATTATAAAACAATATCAATACAAATTACTGCAGAACCTCAAGCATTAAAAGCGTGAGAGGAGCAGCAGTTCCAGAATCCATCATATACCTATAAAAAAGAAGCTTTTTAGTTTCCTTGAGCTGCATATAGCAGAAGAATATGAGACTTGGTGATACCATCTTGAAGGACTTAATTGATTAATAATGGAAATGGAGACATGAATTCAAGTTCAGTCAGGCCACTAATTCCATTAATTGTCTCCTTGAAGAAAATTCCATTGAATCAATACTAGTTTAACAGTTGCAATGCATTCTAGAAGTAGACTACTCAACAATGCAAAAGGCCAGTTAAAATCTAGTATCAAGATTCATGATAAACTAAAAGAATCAATGGCTTCTGTAACATTGCAGATTTGTTCTTTTCTCAGCAAGATGGAATATCATATTAGATGCCGGGAAACAGATTGAGCACATATGGATATAGGAAGCTGCAATACAGGATAGACCACGTAGAATACAGTCCATGGATTAAATGAAAATGCACTATGAGAGTAAAAGAGAACACCCAGAAAACTTGTGGACAAAACCATGAGGAAGTAAAATAAGTATAGCCAGGTATACATGTCAATGATCAGCTTGATAAGGACACTGCCTGCAACATCTGTAATTGGCTTCCCAGATGGTTTGCTAAAATTTAATTTACTCATAGTGTTTGAATTAAGTGGAGAATGTTCCAAGCAAACAGCAGCTATGACATCAGATACTTCAGCAGGATTCAGCCGCAAAGGTTGTTGTTCACTGTTCAATATTTTGACATAATTAGTGATAGACATTATTCTAGGAAATTGAATGATACAAAAGTATGGTATGAAGCTTTCACGATAAGATGGTCATATACAACTTCAAACATTTATTTGACAGTTAATGAAATTAAATCAAAACAGATGCACCAGGATGCACTGCAATCAATCGACCCAAGAATCTCAAGTTTCGAATAATAATCTTGTATTAGATATAAATATATAAGCAATTTGATGTTCCTTTGACAAATAAATAGAGAGTAGAAGAAACATCCCTCTTAAAAAAGGCCAAACAAAAAAAGTTAACAGCCATATCTTAATTAACACCAAGCCTTGGTGGCCTGCCTCACCATGTCTTAATTAAATGGATCTTTTGTCAAATCCATATATATACACAAACACATATACACAGATGTACTAGGCTACACTTTGCAGATATCAATAGGCCCAAGAACCTCAAGCCTCAACTAATAATTATCTTGATTTAGATAAATATATAAGCAATTTGATATCCCTTCAATAAATGTTTAGAGGATAGAAGAAAAACCTAGAACCTTCTCCAGAATTACATAGACTGAAGAAAAAAGTTAACTCAATTAACACCCAGGCATGGAAAGGCCATGCATTGGTGGCCTTCCTTGTCCTGTCATAATTAAGCGGATCTTTTTTCAAATTCATATATATAACGCTTTTCAATATTTTCCCTTGCAAAAATTAAATATATATTTTTAATAGAATATTACTGAAATTTAGATAATTATTGAAATATATAATTATATGTATTACTAAAATACACATCATAACAATATCTACCTTGGAATTATTTATGTATTTGAAAGCCATTTAAGATAGAATAGAATTAAAAATACAAATAATTATTATTATTAAATATTTATTGTTAGAATAGTCTCATATTGGAAATAAGAAGGGACTTGTACGTTTTATATGACATGAGACCTTTCCACTCAACCCATTGGTTGTAAATTAGATGTTTACATTTCATCATTTATAAGAGATATAATAATGCATAAGGAATTTTTTTTAAAAAGTAATATTTAAATAGGTGCCTAGGCACCCAACGTGCCCAGGCTTACTGCCCAGACACCTTGGCACCATAATAACCTTCATCAAACTCATCTCCTTGAAGTTTATATATTCTGGATAATAACATCTGATCTTAATCAGTCTTTAAAAACATATCTGATCTTAGGCAATAATTTGCCAAATCCCATGCCAGCTACTTATGCCGAGTTGCCAATTCATGGAGTTCAATTTTCTTTTGGGTGAACACCTAAGCCAAACCAATGTAATTGTAATCCTACCATTTATTGGACAGCAATAGCATATAACAATAATCAATGCTGTCAGTAGCATGAATCCCTCCAGATACGGCATTTAGCATGTATAAAGAAAATGTGAGATATTCAGAATGTTTGCTGCATGTATTAAAAATCAAACATGTTAGAAATTCTCAAAATGTATGACGTTTTATTACCTATAATGACGATACTGGAAAAGAGTGTGTGTTCGAGGATGGAAAGCACTGATTGAGACATTCTTCCTGGAGGAAATGAACAAAAATTAAATGAAGACAATATCACTTTTCACATTTTCTAGTATAACATACAAAATCCTAATATAAAATTATGACAAAAAACAATAAACTATGCATGCATATGAAAAAATCCTGCAGTCCAAACATATGTATTAAAATGAACTTATCGAAGACTTGGACATGTATTTTTATACTCATGGACTAATCATCATGTAGCTTACACATTGATCATGGTATAATGTTAGAGCTTTGGGGGGAAATGGCAAGTACACGTTCCTTCTTTATTTTGATTGGATAAGACTGTACATAGGTTGAATATGTTCTGTTCATCCACTTCAACTTGACCTATTCAAAATGGATAATGATAGAGACGTTTTGTACCAATGAACTGTTAATCCACATGTCAACCTGCTATACCATGAGGCTTAATCCATTAACCCATGGGTAGTGGCAGGCGTTTATCCAAACTGTACTCAGCAAATAAAGGTGAATTCAACCATTTCAACCTGACCCAACTACACTTTTGTTTAGAAGGAATGGAACACGTATGAATTAATTCCATCTCCATAAAAAGTGATATAATGAATTATTTCACGAATACAGACCTCATTCATGGTTTACATTTTAATATTTTGTGCACTGGGCATCAAGAATTTACTGATCATGCCATACCCAACATTGAAAACTAAATTAAGCATAAGAAGCATAAATCGAGAATAAGCTAAATTTAGTTATTGTATCCTTAGAAGGTGAAGATAACACATGCCAGACTTGATGAGGGCCTGCTTTAAGCCTTTTAGATGCTGTGACCACTTTCAAATGGTTATGCACCGAAGCAATGCTGGTGGCTGTTTTTACTGTTGAATGCTGTGACAGTTGCCCAGTATCAGATAGATCAATGACATCAGAATGTCTCCATAGCTCATCCATCAGCTTTCCCTCTTCCCCAACAAGAAGTGATGCAGCACCCACTTCTAAGAAACCAGGAGTCTGTACATCCTGGCATCCCAATGCACTAGCACTAGTGCAAAAAATAGAAAAGTGAGAACCATAGAATTGTCAATCACATCATTACATGAGTAAGTAAGAAAAAGTCCCACAAAATAACACTAATCAGAACATCATGTTGCAAAAGGTTTTTTGGAAGAACAACAAGTTGAATTTCATTCAACTAATAAGAAAAATCCATGATCGCAAAAGGATAACTATGATTAATATATAAAAATATCACTAGAATTGTACCTTTCACTTGTGCTGGACGGTGTTAGATGTTCTTTCTCTCTACACCACCTCCATTTTATGAAGTCTACTGGAATATACTTGTCAATTGCCACCTCAAGTGCTTCATTATGTGATAGAGTCAAAGCCAATGGAGTTTTCACTCCTTTACACTCAATGGGCTCCTGGCTACCTATAATCTCTGTGCTAAGTTGGGAATTAAAAGACTTACTAAGAAAAGAAGATAAAGATGGAAGTGATGGTCTCACAGTACTAGAGGCTCCAGAAAACATTACAGGATGGGATATCCTAGGAATATATCTAACCACAAGGGAACGGACATAATTTAAAGATTTAACAAGATCACGAGAAGCATAATTAGCTGCAGATGGGGAAGGCAAAGTAGCATTTCTAGATGTCATTGATGAACAAGAATTATGAGGAGTGTTCTGTAATGAAATTGTTGGAATGGAAACAGAACTGCACTCTGCAATAGAATTTGCACAAAAAGCATCAATCTGCTGCAATGTTTGGACCTTGGGTATGTACCTGATACCAAAAAAGGAAAAATATCAGAAACGTTGATCAAAGTACTGAATTTCTGGAACAATGTCTCGCACTGCTTATACCAGAGCCCAGATATCAGGAGCTTTAACTTTATATAATTGGCAAAGAGTTGCAAACTAAAAGAAGCTTACCGCATAAGGTAACGTTTTAGAAGTACCACACAGCGTGAAACTACAGCTGGGCTGATGCAAAAAAACGAAAATATTACTACAGTGTAGCTCATGTTGCTAGACATGATTTTGATATACACACAGATGAGAAAATTACATTTTCTATCAAATATCATTATCAGAAAATTATCGGCTAAAATGTAAAACTGCATGAATTAGCTATAACTTATCATAATAGATGCTTTTAAAGTAAGTCAATGGTCTCACTTATGAAAATGAAGACTGAATTATCTAGAAATAAATATTTTCATATATTTTTATATCTTATATATGTGCCCCAGACCCAACTATATGTGTTTTTCATAGCTGAAGATCTTGTCAGGTTCTTGCAAGGGACAAAGTCATTAGAGTCATATAGCCAATTCCTGTTTTACAATATCAAATTGTTTTGTTTTCCCATTTATATAATGAATGCAATCAGGCCATTTAAATTCAAAAATACAAGACATAGAATAATAAAAAATTTACATTCTTGAGCAAGCTTACATGATATTGACAAAACTCATTCATAGAATGGAATATTGAATACATCAGAGTTCATGTGCTGCTAATCAATCTTCAATTTAAATATAGTGAACTTCGTCCTATTTTGGAAAATAAACTGTAATTAAAAAATAATCTATCTGTTGTTTTTTGGAAAAGCTTACGTTGACACATCATTTGGGAGGAATACACATGCAACATTGATTTATTTTCAAAACCTCAACTCTTTAATACTTGCTTCAGAATGATTTTATTTTTGGAAATGCTAGAATAAGCTAAAAAGAACAAAACAGTGAGTTTGTATGAATAAACTACTACAAGATTTGCCAGTTGTAACCAGTATTATATCAGAACATGTGACAGAAAAATGGCAAAAAAAATGAAGAAAACTAAAAATACAACCATTTACCTGCGGTCCTTTTCGGCAAGAGTGTGTTCTAGAAGTGCACTATAAGCCATGTCAATGGTTGCAGAAGCTGCAAGATAATCCTGCCAAGAAAACCATTTTATGATTAAAAAAAAGAAAATGAAGGATATCAGATAAATGCGTTGACAACAATACACTTCAACAAAAACTAATAGAGCAATTAACAAGATGATATCCTCAATTTTCATGAAATTTCACTTCAAACAATACATTCTGATGCCCTCAATTCAACAGCTACACACTTTGAAAAAAGGGTGATTTTTCTCATCTTCCTCCTTTAAACAGTTATAAAGTTTTAATCTTTGAATTCAACATTTTATCAATAGATCTAATATTATTTAACATACATAATTTCTGTATTTAAGAGGTTTTTCTATTTCAGCACATTTAATCTAAGGTAAGTTGGTATGGTATATTTTAAAGTATCATACTGATATTTGTAGTTTACATCATATAAAGCATATGTTTTGTACGGTGTGGTATTTTTTATCTTTTCAAGTAGATATGTTAATGGATTAATATAGATCAAAGACAACATCAATAGATTTATCTTAAAAAAGGTAGATTTAGAAATGAGTTAATAAAAGAACAAGATCTTGAACAGCCTCTACAACAAACCCCTTACTAACCACCTTGTTAACCACAGCTACATTAGATACACATTATCTACCAAGATACATTCTTGTCCAACTTTCACTATCACAATACTATATATACTTCATCAAATATAGAATGTATGAAATTGACATATCACAGAGTACTTATGTGTTATGGAGACTGAAAAAAATGAATGATTCGTCAAAAAATGTTTAGACAACACAATCTAACAAGATGAAGAATTTGAGCAAGCAACGTAATTCACGTGGTATTAGGCTTCAAGAAGGTTGTCTTTTTTACATTCATTGTGTATTTTTAACATTTTCTCACCTAGATTTTAGCCCATTTCCATTCAATTTTTGTTTTTACCAAACTTCACTAGTATAAAAACAATAATTAGTACCCCAATTTGGCACATTTTCACATTAATTTTGTAAATTTTACCTCACTAAAATCAATTGGCTATTGAGAAAATACTCACAAGTAATATAAAGATTTCAATCACTCATCATTTCCAATGTGAGACTATTTTTCTCAATACACATCTATGTTTGTAAGTCCCTCAGTAGAGTACTTAACATAATGTCTTACGTGCAACATACGTAATTGACTTTAATATTATATAGATTTTACCTCACTAAAATCAATTAGTTTTAAGATGAAATTTTAACATTTCCAATGTGAGACTATTTTTCTCAACACACCTTTGCACTTATGAGCTCTTCATTAGAATGCTCTACATAAAGTCTTACATGTAACGTACATAGATTGACTCTAATATTATGTAGATTTTACTTTACTAAAACTAATTGATTAGTAAAAAAAAACTCACAAGTGACGTAAAAGTTTTAGTTTCACTCATTGTTTCCAATGTAAGACTATTTTTTTCAACAAAACATTTTTGTATACTTATATTTTAACTTTACTCCAAGATGGATTTTGATGCATGCTTATTATTAAATATAATGACCCCCATAAGCCATGCATTGAAATTCATGCATCACCTTGGCATGATTCATGATTTGAATCATAGGAATGATAAGCAATATTGCAAATGGCCATGAACCAAGTTATAAATCCAATTGATTGGTTAATCAATCAATGATAGGCCACATCACATACAATTTTACCACAACCATGACATGTGTGTAACTCAGAATTTGTATATTCCAAATAATATGGAACAAAGCATTATGGATGTAATGTCATGATAATCCTTTCTATTGTTTCTTTTTCTACTAAAGCATGCTTCATATGTCCTAGTAATTGTAATAAGCATATCAATATATTGCATTCAGCATATTTAAAACTTTTTGAGCAGCAACAAGTAAGCTATATAAAATCATGAAAAGCAAGTAACCTAAACAAACAGCAGGGTGCAGCAGACAGAAGACAAAGAAAACCAGAAAATAATAAACATGCATTCAGCATACTTATTATGCTATTCAAATAAATATATAATAAGTTTCGCAGCAAACTTTTGTGGCTTGAAAAGTTACAATACCTCAACAGAAGATGAGGACTAGGTAAACAGAAAATTTGATACGTTCACTGCTAAAGTATTAGTGGGTCATTCATGGGTCATCGTCTATTTGTTTTAATTGAAAATTAAATAACTAAAGAAATTCAAAATAAATACTTTGACAAATGTTATTTGATGATAAAATACTTCTAATTGATGAAAGTACCGGAGGAATTAATTCAAAACTAACTAGAACTACAAAGAGATAATTTAAAATCTAAAAGATCTAAACTAAGTCAAAGACAGAATACATTGAGTGCGAGTTGAATAATGATAGAGACAATGATGAAAGTATAAAATTGGATGGTTAAGAAATCTTCAAACGTACGAATTTTATATTTCTAGGATCTATAATAAGTAATAATGGAGCACTAATTTTGAGAGATAAGTTAAAAAATGATTTCATTCAAAATAGAATAGAAGTTGCACCAACTGAAAACAAAATAAGAGAAACAATTTAGATGTTTGGTATATTTATATAATGTCTACGAATTAAACTATAATGAAAGGAAAATTAATTAATGTAGGTGAAAATAAAAAGGTGAAAAAGATTAAAAATTTAATTAATTGAAAACAATGGAAAAATATTAAAAATTATATAAAGTAACAAAAAAATTAGTTATGGAAAGAAATAAATGTATGAAAATGATTCATATTGCCAATCCCACATTGTGAGAATAACGCATTGATTGTTGTTATCATGAATATTTATCAAGACCAAGGGGCTGTATCTGTGACCCAGAACGAGGTATTCAAACTGAGCATGGTATTTGGTGGAAATGACCCAAGGAAGACGAAGTTGCAAAAATAGTAAAAACTAAAAAAGGAGAACACTTTGCTGTTTTCTCCTAGTTCGAAGGTCAATTACTTGGGACTAAACACCTCAACTGTATCTTTTTCAAATAATAAAGGGTAAAGATAGCGTACAGTTTCAAAGAAAATCAAGTTTTAACACCAACATTGAAAGGATCCTGGTAGAGCTGGCAGACAATGACAAGACTACTTAGAAGATTCACCATTGTCTGCTATTATTCTTCTGAGACGATGCATCTACAAACAATTCACCATTGTCTGCTATAATTCTTCTGAGACGATGCATCTACAAACATGGAAACGCTTGGAAATACTAGTAGGTTCATGAGGGAACTGAGATGCCCAAAACCTCCTTAGCAACCAATGAGCAATTGAGTTTCGATCTCCAGACCAAAGCAAAAAAATAAAAAAACAATTCCAGCCAAATTCAACAAGAGTCCTAATTCACCACACTAAAAAGAACCAAACTTGATATAAAGCACGACAAGAAACAGAGATCAAAACAGCAACGGAATGCAAGAAAAAAGGAGAAGTGAAAAGCAAACCCGGAGAGTTCTTCCGGCTTCCGACGATGCCCCCGGGTGCCCTCCATGGGGATGGAGACCAGAAGAAGAAGACGACGATGTTAATGATGACGAAGAAGAGGAGAAGGAGGAGGAGGAAGAAGAAAGACAATCCGCCACTGCCCTCCGCAGCGGCTCCGGCGGCTTTGTCACCGCCGGAGCAGATCTCTGCTGCTGCTTCCTCTGCGATCCCCCCAGCCCGTGCAGCCTCGACCTACCCGGACTGTTCCCCGCTGTCCTAGCGCCGGCATGGAACCTCTCCTCCCTCGCCATTCCTCCTCCCACCAACTCCACTCCCCTCTCCCACGCAAATCTGACACTCTCCCTTATCTCTCCCCTCAACAACCACCTCCTCCTGCCATTCCGAACGGGCAACCCTCAAATCGCCGATCTCCTCCAACCCAACCTGGGGTGATTTGGGATTGGGAGAGCGCTCGAGCTCCGATTTTCGCTGAATCGTGCCTTCGGGACTCGTCCGTTTCCTGCAAGCATTTGCTTTCATTTCCTTTTTCCATTTGTTGGATTTGTTTTTTCATTTATATACGTGTATGTGTCGAGTGATTAGCTGGCAATTCTGCCGATCGGGCCCCACCTGCTTTTGTTTTCAAAGGTTCCGAGGCATCACTGGTTTACCACAGCACCCGCTCTTCCACCCTTCCGTTTGGCTAACATCCCACACGCTCCAGGTGGCGGACATCGACCGTCGATGCCGATGCGATGTTTATTAGTTCTCGTTAATTTTGATATTTTCTCAAAAATTAGTTTTAAATTTATAAAAATAATAAATTAAATTAAATTAAATTTTACGATAAACAATACATTGCACGTGAAGATTTATAGGTGACGATAATATACAAAATTTTACGTAAAATTAATTTCACAGTAATTAAAATCGAAACAAAAGCACAATCTCCGATAAGTCGAGATTATCGTAAATTTAATCTTATAATCACGATCATTCGCAAGTTTAAAAATCAATAATTTTTTTATGATCGCAAAAAGGTATTTTTATTTGCGAACTTCGTCAAATAGTTGGGATAATCGAAGTATGTCCACGAATATCCGAGGAATTCTATGTTACACTCTTTAATATTTTTATTCAAATTTAAATTTAGATTTAGATTTTTCTTTTAAAATAAACTATTGGAACTTTTAAGTTCCATTTATTTACACCAAACTTTAACTTCTTTTACTATATATAATTAAAGTTACAATTATTTTTAACAAATAACTAAACTTTCTGTCGTAATAGTAGTTAAGATTTAACTTTAATTACTATTCATACAACTTTAACTTCTATCACTTCCTCTTATTTTTACTATACATATTAAAATTAAAATATTAATTTAACAAACAACATAACTCTATATTATACTTATCTTTTCTCTCACCTCTTGTACTATTCATTTACATTTATTTCAAAAAGCTGATTCCTACCGACTCTTTTCATTCTAACAATACTTTTTCAATAAAATCATTTTTTTTTAAACATCAAAAAAATAAAAACTAAAAATCCAATAAAATATAAAAAATCGAAAAAAATAAAAAATTGAGTCAAATAAATGTTTGGGACTGTACTACATTACAAGGAAAAACGAAAATGTTAAAGAAATAAAATGAAATGATAAACGCAAAAAAAAATCAGTAAAAATTGCAAATGAAAAATTAAAAAAATTACAAATGAAATGAATGTGCTGTATGTGGGATTGATTTATTTGATTTTGATTTATGTACGTTGTATGTATATTTGTTGATAATGAAGTTTATACGTGAAATTATTTAAACTTGTTTCTGGTTTTTATTATTAAGTGCACATAATGAAAATGTGGTGTAAAGTTGGTAATTGAGCAGAATTGGAATCAAAAGTATAATTAGAAGTTTTACTATTTTTAAAATTATTGGAAGAAGAAAAACAACGACGTCTACCAAGATGTATTGTTCATAATATTAGGTATAATAGAAGTGATGTAATTAATAATACGTTGATTGAACATCAGTAAGTATACTTTGACACATGTACGATGATTTTAGATACATTTATGAAATTATGTGTAATTTTGAAAGACAATAATTTGTTAACTGATAGTAGATTTCTTTCAATTGAATAACAAATGAAAATATTCCTTGAGTTGTTAGGATATAAACATAAGAATAGAATTTTGCAAATAGGTGTTCAACATTTTAGGTAAATAATAAGTAAATATACATTATGTGTATCTATGTTTGTTTAAAGGTTATATGTAACAGAATAGTACTTATATATGTTTTGATAAATTTATCTATCTGTAATATTACAGTTTCAAAGTTTATAGTTGTGACAGTAATTTTCTTTAATAAAGAATGCAGTTGTTATTTATATTTTCATGTAAAATTTTCAATTGTAACGACGATAAATTATATTTTTCAAATGCGTCGTCAGATCTTAACATTATATATTTGTTTTATAACAAACATTATATAAATTTAAATAATTTCAAAAAATCTTAATTATTATTTGATTTAATTATATAATTTAATTTTTCATGTACAAAATGTTTTTAAAATAAATAAACACAAACAAACTTTGGTTGAGTGTGATTTAACTTCAACTTAAAACAAATTTATCTTTAACAAAAATCTATTACAATACAAACAAATACTAAAAAATTCTAAAAAAAATTCAAATTCAACTCAAACTCTGCTACTGCAACATCAGGCTCTAGCTTCAACCAAAAAAGCTACAAACAAACGTTACCTTGGTCTTTTATGAAGTGGTCCACCTCGTTGTGGTTGTAATTTTATTCAATAAAGTTAATAAATTAGGTAAATTTAAAATTTACTTTTTTAGGTTAATATGCTTTTTAAAGTAAAAAAAAATTGTCCTATTATTTTTAACAATTACCATAATTTTTTTTATTTTTATTACACCATTTATTAAAACATATACTTCTACCGTAAAAATCTTCGTAAATTTTATTTCAAACGAAATCCATAAATTCAAGGTCATATAAGTCAATTTTACAAAAATATCTCATTTGATAATTACCTTTGCCGATCGTTGCAGAAGTGGTTTGAGTTTGAAATACATTTTACGGTCAGTTCAGTTTATCCTGGAAAAAAAATACCAGAATGAGTTCAGAAAAATGAGAATTTTGCGTCATGGGAAGAGTATAATGTTTTATTATTTTTAATGAAATTTGGCTGCCACATTTTTAATAATCAGAAAATAATAATTACCCGCATTATATAAAAAGCAACATGTAACTCTCCATTGAATTTTCAAGATAATTATAATTTCCCAATTATTAAGAATTAAATGTTTGAACGTTTATTTTGACTCTAGAATATTATTCTAGAAACTTAAGATTGATTCATCACTTAGAATTATTTTCAACGTTATTATTATTATATAGATTTTAATAAATAAATTTCTATTACTCAAATTAATATATAATTTTAACTATATTTACGAAAATAATTCAACTCTATTTCTTTTGAACTTTCAAAATTTAAAAAAATTATTCGTAAACACACCTTTAAAGTAATGTTATAACTATAACTTGAAGAAGTAACATTTACAAAGAGATGTAATATAACAGTAATGTGTACAAACGAGAGATGACTCATTTAAGTAATATTCGAGACCATTATGTAACATAAGTTTGAATTATTATTCTCTTTTGTATAGTTAGATATATGCATTTATATCTGTGACATATGTTATGTATATGTACATGTACTCTACCTTGTTTAAATTGAAGTTCTTTTCTTTTCTTTTTATTTTATTAAATATGTTACAGGTATCTTAATATTGTAAAAAAAAAAAAAAAAAGGACTTTTCACTTCTTCTTTTCCAATACACGAGAAAAATTTAAAAAATTGATGATTCACTAATTGGTCAGTACATCGCTTAACGAAACGCGCGTTTAAGTTCAGAGAAGTAACTAATGTTGATTATTACGTTCAGAAAAATTTATTTTCTCGTATAAATTGAGTTTTAAGATTTTCTTCTAAAAGCTAATTTTAAAAATCTTCCAAAAAGTGGTATGACCATGGGGGGGTTTTTCGTGCACCTCCCGAAATCGTAGAAAATAAAATTTAAGAATTTTTTTTTGATTTGAAGGTGTGTAAAATGGTAATTTGAGAAAAAAAATTAAAATTTTTGATAGTATAAATAATAAATTTTTTCGAATTTACTTATCTTCCCTTATGATATTTTGCAAGATTCATTAGAAAAAATATCAGATCTTACTATTACATCTACTCTGTGTCTTTATTACTCTTATTGTGTTTTATCTATTACTTTGTTTAAGCGACTTTTATGTCTTTACCGTCGTTAATGTGAATGTTGATTCTCCCTCAACCACTCGTACATGTTGTCGTTATCACTTACAACTTAAAACTCATTACTCAATTTTCTTCATTGTCTTTAACAGATTTTTTGAAGTATAATTTTTTCATTGGCGTCTTTTCTTATCATTATAATCGATTTTAGTTAATCCGTTTCTTTGACATACATAAACAAATTTTATACAATTTTTCAATTTTTTCATGACACATACAAACATCCATTCTAAATTTTACTTTTCTTGAATTTCAATTTCATTTACCTTTTCTTTTTATTAAATTTCAATTTTCTATGACATGTACAAATGAATCATAAAATAATTAATTATTATATGAGAAAAAAAACACCACATTTCAAAAATAAAATCGCATACAACACTGCACCACATATATAAGAAATAAATTTAAATTATAAAATGTATAATTTGAATTATTAGACAAAAAAATGGAGTGCATGGAGAATGAAAAATTGGAGCTAGCTCTTCCATTGTGCTTAAACATTTCCATTTAATAATTATAGCTCATTAGCTCATGATGGGGTTTTTTTATAAAGAAAACATTTTGGTTTTTTATAAAAAAACTCTTTCTTTTTTCAAAAATTGTAATTCCCTCTCTTTTTTTATTAAAGAAACACCCCAAGTATCTTTCACAAGTAGTACTACCCATTTGACAAGTTGAAGCTGAGCTTCAATATATTATTACGTACGTAATCTTGATTTTTTACATAATTTATCAAATATAAAATAAATTTCTATGAAAATATTTTTTTTTAAAACCTTTATCCCGTCCCCTTCCAAAAAAAGGCTCGTAAGTATCATTGCAACATATCGAAATTGTAGAAAATTCGTCAATGTGAGTTTTTGCAGTGGTCCTCTTTAGCTGTGAAAACAATTGAAAGACAAAGATTATAATTAAAAATGTCAAAGAACATTGTAACAGAATTTTACAATTTACTATTTAAAGGTAATTGTAATGTTTTACATTATGCACGCCATTTACATAATGTTTTTTTACATTCTTTTTGTGGTTTTGGTAAATGTTACTGTGTTTGTTGTTATTGTTTTAATTTTGTCACGGCTAATTGTATTTCTGTTATTGTGTTTGTTTTAGTTTTGATAAATACTACGCTGTTATTTTGTATAAGTGCATATATTATGTAAGCTGTTATTTGCTTCGTAAATTATATAGGTTTTCCTCAAAGTAATTCCATGGTACAAGGAAAAATAGCATATCTTTTGATGAAGGTTATATGAAATACGCTATTTGAATGTTGAAGATTTCTTACAAGTAGATTATTTTATCATGAGTAACTTAAAACATTAATTGTAGTATGAATGTTAAATGAACTCTTTTTTATACCCAAAAATTATCTTAAAGTAAACGTGTTACTCATCTCATAAACCTTATTCAAAAAAAGAATAAAATCCGAGAACCTCGTTCACCTTAAGGTCAGAGGTGCCTCCAACCTCATCCACCTCTTTTTAATTATTAACATATATTTTGCAAGTAATGATCCGGGGAAAATGTCTTTTTCTAGACTTTTTAAATGTTCCTGGCCGGATTAGACTATTGCAATTAAAAACCTGCACGGCAAGGAACTGCAGCTGCAGGAGACCCATCCAATTCTCAAAATATTGTTGCCAGTTAATCTGTCTCTGTATATACACATTGACCTGCAAAAAAAAGGGAAGGATTTGGGAAAGAAAGAAATGGTTTTCCTCTGTCTTAATCTAATTAAAGAAAAGTTTAAAACATTCTTTTGTCCTGTTCTTCACTTTGTCAAAATTTGAAAGTAGGTACGTACTTAATTGGACCTTGATTTTAAATAAGAGGATTAAACGTCCCTTAATCACACACACATTTATTTATTTATTTTGCCTAAATTACTGGAATTCGATCCTAGCTAAACTTGTTAATCGCGGCACGATTTTTTTGCCGGTACGGCACTATTCGTGTCATACTAGCATGATCCATACCACCAATGAGTTAGCCCAGACACGACCTGTGGTACGAAAAAATAATATTCGTGTCGGTTAATGATACGAGTTTGACCAACACAATTTTTCTTAAGACCCAACGCTACGACCCAGCAGCCGATCCAAGACCTGGCGGCCCATCTCCCGCACCGGCCGCACGACCCATTCACAGTTCACCCCCCTCCTGCCCACGCAACCGTTCACCCTGCGGTCCCTGTCGGCCCGCACGGCCTTCTGCCCTTCTGACCTTCCCCTTTGGGCAGGACGGCAGGACCTGGCACTACGAGCTGACTGTCAGCCTAATGACCTGGCAACCAACCCAATGATCCAGCTACCGGCCCAGGCATAGTTTTCCAGCTCGTCTACCCATGCATACGACCGTTCAACCATCAATATTTAAATTTAATCTAACATTCAAGTATTCAACAACTTAATAAATGAGACAATCAAACAACAATGCATATAATTAAATTAAATTTTTATTTATTAATAAATTACATATTTTATATTTACATTATTACAAATTTACAATTACATTTAAACAAATTTTACAACAAAATTAAATTACATTTTTAAAAAAGTACAAATTGAAAAATAAAAATAAAAATGTTTTAATTATGAAATATTTAAGTTTGTAAGTTGCTCAGTAAAATCTTCAACTTGATTTTGTTCACGGAGTGCAGTAAGCTCCCAGTCTTTTACACACATTAATGCTTATATTATATCTTCTTTAAGCTTACATCTTCAACCATCAAGTACGTTGCCACTCATGTTGAAAACATATTCACAAGCTACTCAAGACATTGGAATTGTTAATAAATCTTTTGCCATTATTGATAATATTTGAAAAATCAGTGAATGTTGCCTCCACCAATCTAAAACATCAAAGGTATTTAAGTTAGAATTTTGAGTAAATAATAATGATTAGTGATTCGTTGCATTAAAAGTAATTAATTCTTGTCTAGATAGTATAAGATTATAATTAAGGTGATTTGTTGCATTATAATGATTGGTGATTCGTTCACCCCGACTGCCGGCCCAATGACCTGACAGTCTATCCTCCCGTCAGCCACATAACCTGTTCAGCTCCCTCCCGCGCACCAACGCACGCAACCGTTCACCCCAGCTACCGGCCCAATGACCTGGCGGCCAGTCCCCCCACCGACCACACGACTTGTTCTGCCTCCTCTCGTGCACACGACCGTTCACCCTGGCGGCCGGCCTAGTGACCCAGCGGCCGACCCATCACCCTCGTCGATGACACGACCCATTCAGCCCCCTCCCGTGCACCAGTGCACGTGAACGTTCACCCCGGCTACTGGCCCAATGACCTGGCGACCAATCCCCTCGCCAGTCGCACAACTCGGCTACCGGCCCAATGACCTGGCAACCAATCCCCTCGCCGATCGCACAACTCAGCTACCGGCCCAATGACCTAGCGCCCTATCCCCTCGCCAGCGACATGACCCGTTGAGCCCTCTCGACGCACTAGTGCATGTGACCATTCACCTCGTCGGTCGCATGACCCGACAACCCATCCCCCCCACCAGCCACACGACCCATTTAGCCCCCTCCCTCCCGCACATGCGACCATTCACCCTGCCGGCCGCACGACCCGGCGACTGGGTCCCCCCCCTCCCGCAACCTGGTGACCGGTGTTCCCCTCCGACCCACCCTGGCTCCCCCTTTCTACAAGTCTGTGACCCACCTGGTAGTCTTGTGCTAGGTCAGATCGTGTCTATTTCGTGCTGGAATTCATGTTGTGTCGGCATGACACTAACAACCTGGGGGTCCAACTCAGGCACGACCCTTTCGTACCTTACTGTTGACCGACATAGTCAAATCGTGCTTTGATTGTGCTGACACGGCCTATTGACAAGTCTATTCTTAGCTAGTTTATTGTAGGAGTTTTGTAGGCCACAGATAGGGCCCATATGGTACGGTTTGTTTCAGCTCGTGTGTTAAGTTAGGTTTATTTTTAATTATTTTTATTTTATTAAAAAAATATAATATTAATAGAATTTATAAATGCCAAAAAGAAGAAGATAAATATGATATTCAAAACTGTAATTATATATTATTTATTAATAAACTTAAATCATGACTTAGTTATATATACCATGAATATAATTTTACAAAAATATATTAAAATAAATATAAAATTTATAAAAATTATAAAATTATTTTTTACCCATGTGTCGTGCCATTTTTCATACCAAAACGAGAAAGATCGGTCACATCAAATCATATCATACCGTGATATAATTTAACTGTATTAAACCGTGTCAACGCACTTGAACGCGACTCAATTTGACATTTATACTTTTTCACTGCTATATACAGACACACAGAAACCCAAGTTGTTTTCCATGAATAGGAGAGGATGTAATTAACGGTTGCTGCAATTAAATAACAAATGTTTGGTCCATATATAATAAGTAAGACGTACAATTAAGGTGATCGAAGTAGGGATTATGGATGGATGGATGGGAAGAAGGAGGATCGTTTTTGGTAGATCAGGGCGGGCGGTGACATGGACGACGACAACGGTGGCCCTGCAGCGGATTGCCATCGTATACTTCCGGCGACATCCTCCGGCATTTGGCTGTCGGGCAGTCCTCTCAAGGCAAATCTTCCCCTTGTCATGATTCAAATGACCACCATCTTCTTCGTCTCCAAGGGACTGCACTTGCTCCTCAGGCGTTTCAATCAACCCGTAATTGTCTCCCAGATTCTCGTGAGTTCCACTTGCCGATCGATCCAATTAATTAATAAAGCTAGCTAGCCAAGCCAGCTCGTAATATATATATATATATACATATGTATGTGATGATCGATATGTTTAATTAAGTAAGTAGGTGATTAATTATGATGGATGGAACAGACGGGAATAATATTGGGTCGTTGCGTCCTAGGCCGGTGGGAATTCTTCAGCGGGACGATATATTCGGGTAGCAGCACCATCCAGCTCAAGACATTGGGAGGCATAAGCCTGGGTTATTTCATGTTCATAGTGGGCGTGAAGACGGATCTGGGTTTGGTAAGGAAATCGTGCAGGAGAGCATTGGTCATCGGCTGCGTCGGGCAAGCCACCGCCTTCGTACCGGTGGTATGCGCTCAGATCATTCTCCGGAGGTTGATGCCCAGAGAGCTGGGGGACATGCACGCAATGGGGACGAACGTGTTCTACGTGTGGTCCTCCTCATCCTTCCTGGTCGTGTGCAGCCTGGTGGAGGAGCTCAACCTGCTCAACTCCAAGGTGGGAAGGTTGGCCATCTCAACCTCCCTCCTCTACGACATGCTGCATTTCGTTGTCGACAGGATCCTGAGGTCCACCCTCATCGGCAACAACGCGCAAAGCCAGATGCTTGGGCTGGGAAGCTTCGTGTCTTTCTCGGTGTTGATCACCTTCATCGTCCTTGTCGCCCGTCCCGTCACGCTGTGGGTTGTGAGCATGACCCCCAGGGGGGACCTCCTCGACGAGGCCTACTTTGCCACCGTTATCGTGCTGTCCCTCGCATGCGGACTCGCCAGCGAAATCGTCGGCCATGGAATGGAGGTTGGGATGCTGGCACTAGGGCTAGCCCTTCCCAGTGGGCCGCCCTTGGGCTCCTCCCTCGCACAGAAGCTGGAGGGCATCGTCATGACCCTAGGCATCCCCGTGTTCGTGGCCAACGTCGGCCTCGGCTTGGAGGTTGTCTCCACCGAGGACTGCTCATGGGCGTACATGCTCTTCTTCTCTCTGCTCTCCTTCCTCGGCAAGGTCTTGGGCACCACCATGCCCGCCCTTTACACCGGTTTCTCACTTCAAGACGCGCTTGCTCTGGCTCTCATTCTGGCCTCCAAGGGCATCTTCGAACTCAAGATGATTGACCACTGGCAAAACGAAAAGGTACACGTGTGTATATATATATACACACTTCAATTTGTATTTGACTGATCTTAATCGATTAATTAACGTACGCACGTACGTCATGCATATATGCGGGCGCAGCTGTTGAATTCGCAGTACCTGACGGTGCTGACCTTCTATGTTGCTGCTCTGGTGGCTGCCACAACTCCATTGATAAGGCTTCTGTACGACCCCTCCAAGCATTACAGAACCGACAAGAAGAGGTCCATCCAGAGCACGAAGCGGCACACGGAGCTACGCCTCCTTGCCTGCGTCCACCACGAGGACAACGTCGCCTCCATCGTGCGCATTCTCGAAGCCGTGCATGCCGACCACAGTCCCATCTGCGTCTACGTCCTGCACCTCGTCCAGCTCGTCGGTCAGGCTGCTTCCATGCTGGTTCCTTACAAACGGAAGCGCCATGGTGGTGGTGGTGGTGGTGGTGGCGGCGGCGGCGGTGGTGGTAGCGGTAGCGGCCATGCAGGTGGCTCATCATCCGCACTGGAGTCCTCCACCGCCATCATGAACGTCTTCTGCAACTTCGGGCATCGGAACCATGGCTCAGTGTCAACTCATGCATTTGTCAGCATCTCACCCTTTGCAACCATGCACGAGGAGATCTGCAATTTGGCGCTAGAAAAAAACGCTTCTTTGATCATACTCCCCTTCCGCACCGACACCACGATAGACGGCAGGTTGGAGTCACCCAACGAGGCGACTCGAACGGTGGATGCCAATGTGTTGTCCCACGCACCATGCTCCGTTGGCATCCTTGTCAATGCCGCATGCACCAGCAGCAGCCGTGCCCACGCTTCCCCCATCCCCCGCACTGCCGTCGTCTACTTCCTCGGTGGACCTGACGACCGGGAGGCGCTTTCCATCGCCATGCGAATCGCCGACAACGCGAGAATCGGCGTCATGCTTGTTCGATTCCTGCCGACCACGCATTCACCCAACTCAAATAATCTTCCAGACCCAGAGAAAAAGCTCGACGATGAGATGATCGAAGACTTCGTTGCGAATTACGCCAACGATGCGCGCGTAATGTACCGAGAAGAGATGGTGGACGATACCGAGGCGTTGATTTCCACCATCCGATCCATCAGTGCCAATTTCTCGATGCTGATCGTTGGGAGAAGGGAGGGGAGGGAGTCTGTTCTCACCGAGGGCCTGTCCTTTTGGAGCGAGTATCCAGAGCTCGGGCTCATCGGAGAAATGCTGGCTACGACGGACTTCGCGACGGAAACGCTGGCCTTGGTGGTGCAACAACAGAGAAGCGAGGGTGACACAGATGGTGAGGGAGAACAAGACTTATCAACCCATGCTGCAACTGGGTACCTTAAGGTGGTGCATGCCCAACCAAACTCCATCCACGGGAGCGCAATGTGAGGTACGTAGATGGGCTTGTTCCTTCTTTTTCAGGCAAGTAATCAAGGACGTGTTTGTGCCATCAAGGACCTCTGTGTTAATTTAATTTTCAATTCTTATGAATATAAAAGAAGGTTGAGAATTGAATTTTCATAAATGGAAGGAAAATTGATCATACTAATTTATTGTTTCGCACAATTTTAATAGTTATTATACAAATGTATATCTTAGATTTTTTATAATGATGTACCATCAAATTTTGATAGATCATATTTTTAATTTTTTTGATTTTGATCAACGCACAAACATTCTTATTGAATTTCAATTTAATTCATATTAATAAATAAATTTTCTTTAATTTATTTTCATTTAATTTCACGCGACACCCCTTAAAGTGCACTACACATTATAAGAAATTGCATGCCGATCATGAACAATCTTATTAATTCATTCATCTAATTATCATATATAAATTTACGCAGACTTTATTTATTTCTAATTTCACTAATTATTGTAGATTTAACTTTGTATAATTTTTTATACATTATTATTACTGTATAAATCTTAATGTATAAATTTTTATCACACTATATATTATATAGTTTAATGTTATTTATTATATTACTCTCAAGACTCTTACAATAAGCCGAAACTGATAAAGAGATTTATCATATATAAATTTATACGCAAACCGGTCGTTTATCTTCCCTTACTTAAGCATTGGGCTAAATTGGGCCGGCAAGGTCCGATACAATTTGACCGTTGTTTTTTCTTCCAATAATCATCTAAGTTTAACAATTTATCAGTCCACGAGAAATTACAAAGATTTCTATATTTTAATTTTTAAAATATATTTATTAAAAATAAGTTTAAAATGTTTAAACATTTATTTTTTAAATCTTGACCTTTTAATTTTCTCTAACAAAAATTTCTAAATTTTTTAAAATTACACTTAAATCCAACAATGGTTCAAATAAGAAGATCTAGGAACTATTCTAGTTTTTTATACATGTGAATAAACTTTAGCATTAATAGAAATATTTTAATAAAATAAAATATAAGTTAAATGCAAATATTTTAAAAGTTTTAATCTACGTTAATGATTGAAAGCTCCTTTGTTGTCTTATTCAACAAGAACATAACGATTAAATAAATGATTTTACAAATATAAACGTTGAAGTAAATTAAAAAGAATCAACTAATTTTTCTTTTATTTTTGTAAAAAATTAATTTTCCCTTTATCATGTTTTCTTCTTTCTCATGTTTTTTTTCGTAATTTTTATCATAAACGTTCAGTTTTTAATATATATTTTTGAAAAACAGATTTTTATTTTTATTATCTTATAATGTTATAACAATGTTTGATACAAACTAGGCACAAAAATAAGGTACGACATGATTTAACACAATTGAGTATTACGGCATGACATGATTGAACCATTAACTATTACAAGATCACATCATTAAACATTTAAGTGTATTTGAAAACAAACCATAAACTCTAAATTTATAAAAAATTCTTATTTTACAATTTAATACGTAATTCTAATTCTTTACGATTATTGAAATTAAATTACTTTATTACTAAATAAGATCATAATATAACATGACACGAAAATAATGTTTAAACATGAATTGAATCATGAGTCGTTGACATCTTTGTCTTACTAATGTCCTTATCACTAAACATTCATTATTGCTCGCTTTAACTTTAGAATTTAAGATTTACTAATATAAATTCAAATAATTCATGTGTAGCCGCCGCCTTCAATAATTGTAACCGCCGCCTTCTCTGCAGGCAAATAAATAACTACTACCGTGTACGACGACATCCTCCAAGCCCCGTTGCTGCACAAATCATGTTTGCCGTACATGACATTCACATTCGCCTATGCGTCATATACCTGCAGGGTTGCCATCTTTTCTAGGATCGCTCACAGCGGTAAGCATTCCATGGAAGACGTTGCTGCTGCTTCTTCCTACTTCAGGCCACCCAAGAGATAGTCCTTTTCTTGGAACTGGGTTTTGCAAGTCATGTACAACAAGCTGGCACACAGAGCAGCCTCTCGTGATCGTCAGTCGATGCCCTTTTCGCTCCAGAGATTTCCGCAACTCTTCCGGGAGTTCGATGTGTTCGCCGTCTATGGCCGTCAAATTCTCGTACAACACCTCATTGGGGATCAGCTGCAAACGAAATTAAAGGTGGTATTGCATATGAGTAAAGACACCAGCTAGCTGATCAAGCAAAAGCTGGAAAAGATTGAACTGCCACATGATGTCCTTGGGATATACTATTGTATCAGACCATGCATTGTTCGGAATATAACAGTAATATGGAACAATTAATAAGAATGATATAACAGATTAGGGTGAAAATTGAATAGGTTATATACCTTATAAGTTTCAAGTTGTAAAATACAGAATTTCAAAATCTTTTTTTTTTCTTCAATTGTATGATTATCATTTAGATTATGTGTTTTTATTTTTATATTTGAATATTTATAATCTCAACTAAATATGACGATTCACAGCATATCTACGATACTTTAAAATTCAATCGATTTTAATCATCTCATAATCTATACTTTATAACAAAAAGCCTTAGATTGCACTTCTCTTTCTTGAGCTTTAAAAGAGTTACCATATCATCCCTCCATGAAGGAGTTCAAGTGTAACATGTTTCTCAGGATTAGGAGTGGTGTTGTAGATCAAATACTTGTTGCTAGGGAGGGTGCAAGCTGACCTTGTGGTAGACTCTCGGATTTTGAACAGCAGCCAGAGGCTTCATGCCTTTTACGAAATGGTTAAGGAAGACTTGCAAAACTGCTGGAATTATGCACATTCCTCCGCTGGCCCCCAACACCCCTGCTAGCTGATTGTCCTGAAAATTAATGAAATTACCATAAGCGTTTCTTGTTCATCATGCTTACCAACCAAGGCTTTAGAATTATGTTAATACCTTAAGCACGATGATAGGAGTCATGGAAGATAATGGCCTCTTTTTGGGTTCAATGAAGTTGGCAGGGGCCGGGGGAAGACTATCAGGATTAGTTTCTGCCGGTGTTGAGAAGTCATCCATCTCATTGTTGAGGACGATACCAGTGGAGGGTGAGAGCACACCAGCTCCAAAGTAGTAGTTAATTGTGCTTGTCATTGAAACTGCATTGCGATCAGCATCGACAATACAAAAGTGGCTTGTTCCATGGTCCCTTAGTTGGCTCCATCTGAGTAAATACTTGATTCATCAGCAGAACATCTACAATTACAAAAGATACCAAAACCCAAGCAACCAAGTCGTCTACAACTTACTTGGGCAGGTAGTATGATGGATCAAATGTGGTGTTGTCAAATATTCTTTGTTTGATTTTCTTGGCAAAAGAGAAAGAAAGCATTTTGACGACGTATTCGGTGATATTAACAAAATCAGGGTCTCCAAGATTCATTCTAACCCCAAACATGTGCTTTAGTGCTTCGACGAAGCGGTGTAGACCGAGCGGACCCTTTGTAGCATCTGGAGAGCCGTAGCTACTCAAAATGTTCAGAACCTGAACAATATTGAAAATCCCTGAGTTATAAAAATCTTGTGAAATACATTCAAAGACGGACTTATCAACACCAAACAACTTACAGATGATTGTAGCATTTTACAACAAATAACGAAGGCTTTTTCACCATATGACAACTTGGCTGTCACATCATGAATATCATACGTGTATGTCACAACAGAGCTTTCAAAACCAGAACAAAAAGTGACAATGCCATCTAAATTGTTGGATATCGGTAACAATCAAGTAAAAAAATCTATCCCAAATGCATATTCTTAGGGTTATGGACTTGTTCTAGCACAAGAAATTGGTTCTAGCAGATGATTTTTCAGTCGTATGGCCCTTAACTTTTGGTGCGACAATGCATAAAGATTAAAGAACTCATACATCTAGTAATTTGTCGACAAGATTGAATCGTGCCTTCCAAAAAAGATCAAATCATAAGAAATAAGTGCCAAACGGGTTGCGGTGGTATACGATTCATACGAACAAAACACTTGAAGAGAAAATTGTTGTGAGAGGACACTCACCAGCGACATTCCAACAGTCCCGCTTGAAGGAGGCGGCATACCGAGCAATGTATATCCCATGACATCTTCCTTCACTGCCCTGCTCACTTTAACCCCGTAACTCCTCATATCCTCCATGGTAAAGACACCGCCTGCGTTCCTCACGTCCCTCACAAAAGCCTCCCCGATGCTCCCGTTGTAGAATGCCTCCGGTCCTTCCACCGAGAACGCCTCCAGCGTATTGGAAAGCTCCACATTGTAGCAAGTGTCTCCGGCCTCCGACAATCTGCCGTTGGGTGCGAATACCTTCCGAAGCCCGGGGTCTGACAGGATTTTGTCCTCGCTGTTCTTGATCTTGCTGGCCAGGTATGGCGCCACGGTGAAGCCGTCGCGGGCGAGCTTGATGGATGGCTGGAAGAGGGACTTCCAAGGGAGACGCCCATACGATGACCAGGCGGCGTGGAGGCCCGCAAGCTCCCCGGGAACGCCGGCGGAGAGCGCTCCGTCCTTCTTGGACGAAGGATTTTTCGCGTACATGTTCTGTGCAGAATTTACATGTTCGCGCTCAATCAATTAAAAATGACCATGAATAGATTTTAACTCTATTCATCAATGCAATTGTGAATTTTTTTACTGAAATATTTGACAAATATACATATCTAAATTAATTTAATATCATGTAAAATTTAATTTATTAAATTAATTAATTAATAAATATTTATCAATTTGATAATTTTTCTCACCAAATCTTAATTCATAAATTACAAAATGCAGTCTCCCTCAACTACAATAAAAAACCTACAAAATTTGCCATTTGCATTACACCATTACCCTGCCTATCAATAATATCAAAAACAAAAACGTTCTTCCTACCTCACCTCTCTCTCTCTCTCTCTAACAGGAGAGTTAAATTTTTCATATTATTCGGGGACAGTGTAAATAAATCAAACGTATTATTTTAAGTGACTGCGAGATAAATTTTTAGATATATATATATATATATATATATCTCTTTCATTAAATTTTTAAAAATTGAATAATACCAAAGGTATGGTTAATCTTTTAATTTAAAACGAGTTATGAGATTTTAAATTCAACTTTAAATGAACTGTAATTATCAAAAAAAACGTGACATCCCAACGACTTGGGTCGCCAATCGTGACTCATTAGTTGTTTTTAGGTGCTTTCGCGGGAAACAATTTAATATAAATTTAAAAAAATTATAAATAGTATTTGTCTCAGACATTTTTTCAAGAATATAATCATAAATTTTAATGAAAAATATTTTAATCATTAAAATAAAAATATTATTTTTTATTTAAGGAATTTATGCTTTCTAGAAATTAATGAAAAATAAAATTATAAATTTTTTCATAATCAAAATGTTGAAGGCCTAAAATATTTTTATTTTTTTTTAAATTAAATATATATATTTTATATTTTTATAAAATACATAAATAATTTTATAAAAAAATTTAAATATATTTTTATTATAAAATACATAAATAATTTTATAAAAAAATCTATTTCTAAATTTTTAAAATTTTAACCATTAAAACAATTTTAAATTTTCCTTTTCGTCAAAAGACACCAGCCTTTTTTCGGTCGCGAAGTTCATTTATTTAAAAAGAGTCGCGATGGTGGTCCCCTCCGTAAACGGAGAGAGAGAGAGAGAGAGACCTGGGAAGCAGCCAATGGCGCGGTTTCCCTTGAGTCGAACGCAAGAGGCTCCACGGAACCATCACCGGAGTGCACGACCATGAAAGCGCCACCGCCGATCCCACTCGACACCGGATTCACAACCCCGAGGCAAAGTGCGGTCGCGACGGCGGCGTCAACGGCATGCCCTCCCCTCCTCAAGGCCGACGCCCCGATCTCCGAGCACCGCCCGTCGTCTGCCGCCACCACGCCTACCTCCGCCTCGACGCACTCCTCCCTTTCGCTGTCGATCCCCCGGATGCCGTCGTCTACGGTGGATCCGGTGACGAAGAAGAGGGCCAGAGATGAGCCGACGACTGACGTTCGGAGAAGAGAGGACAGAAAAATGATTAGAATTGGGCGTGCGTGTGTGGTAGGTGGGAGGGAGCCAGGGAGGAATGGAGTAGGAGGCACTTACGGAGGAGTAGGAGGGGGAGAACATGACGAGATAACCTGCAGCTGGATCGGCGAGGCGGATGACGGAGGAGAGACTGGAGGCCATCGATCGCCTCCTCCATGGGGATGCCTGGATGGAGATTCCCGTGAGCTTGGGTGGAATCTTCTTCAACTCCGCGCCGGCCAAATGATTGTGACTTTCGTGGACACCATTCGTTGGATATTTCCAGAGACTTTTTTTTTAAAAAAAGGACAGCGTGGGAATAGTCGATGAAGTAGGAATGACGGAATTGACGGTGATTAGTCTTTGATAGACTACATTTTTATTATCGATATCTGTAATATCTGAAGTAAAAATAAATTTAAAAAAGAGCGGCACTGTAAAAATAATGGCAGACGTCACGGCGGATTGAATTATATTAAATTTTCAATTGAAAATTCTAATAATGTGTTAAGATAAACATTTTCACATGCCCGACTTTAATTGATCTCCTAAAGAAATAACCTGCAAAGATAAAATACCATCAAATCAAGACAACCGAGATGTAAATTAAGTCATACCGGATCGATCCAGCATAGTATTCGTGCTGTGAGTCTTGTCTGAGTTATCCTTAGGTAGTTTGTGTTGGACTAATATGACACAAATGTTGATATGAAATCAGTATGACCTGGCACAATACGAGACTGCAAAGTGGGTTATCTAGGAGGGAGGGGAATGGTCATATGGGTCGACGGAGGAAATAGCCATGCGAGCGTGGGGTCGTGCAAGGAGAACAGTCATGTGGGGTTAACAGAGGAAACAATCGCTGACACACAAGCAAGAGTGGGGAACGATCATGTGGGCGTGAGGTCATGCAAGGGGATGGTCACACGATACTAACGAGAGGAATGATCATTAGGTCGTAGAACTGGTGAAGAGAACAATCACCCGATCTTAGGAAGTGTGGAACAATCACTGAGAAAATAACTATGCAAGAAAAATTCATATCAAGACGACAACCATCAACTTGTAATATATCTAGTTATCTACGATGACATCACATACGTTGTTATCTTAAAAACTATTTCGGATGTAACATATGATTTACATATATAATTAATACTATAAACATAAGAAAATTCCAATACTTGATCATAATATTAAATGCAACCCATGTTCAAATTAAAAGAGCAAAAGTACTTCATGAAGAGCAACACGACAAAATTACATTACGGTTTAATACATAACACTTAAATAATAAGGCAAGCTTACCATCACTTATTACCTTTCATTAAATCGAAGGACATTTGTAGCCACTTCAATCTTTGTTCAACATGTTCTATCATTACAAAACATTCTATTGAAGATTGCTTCTCAAATTTTATCATAGCAATCAAACTTTCAGTAACTCCATCTGCACGCAACATATCAATGCACCTTCTCCATGATGATGCCTCCCTTCTACTGGTAAAGTCTTTCATCATAACATTAAAGGAATCAATTCCCTCTTCATGGGTTGATCATTGTTGACATTATCCTATAACTGGTACTTGTCTTGGCGGTTAAGAGTTGTGTTGTTGAAGTTATCACCATGTCTAGGGGGGTAGGCTAAATTAAAGCACTTTCTAAATTGATTATAGAATAGCATTAGAACCTCCACTGCCTCCTCAGGTTCTAGTTCAAAAAAGTCACCACATTCAAAGAAACTTTCCAAGGCTCTGTACAAAATAAACGTTGAATGTATTAATGCAAAATCATCACCAAAACATATTACAATTGAAGCATTGCATGAAAAATTCCTACATTGAGGTAAATTAATTGGTGAAATGAGTAGAAGAGAAACCCTAAACATTCAGATGCATTCAAAAACCCTAAACCTTAGATCTGATAGATATTCAGATGCAAAACCCTAAACATTCAGATGCATTCAAAAACCCTAAACCTTAGATCTGATAGATATTCAGATGCACAAGAGAAACCCTAAACATTTAGATGCATTCAAAAATCCTAAGCCCTGCATCTGGTAGACATTTTGATGTAGAAGAGGAACCTTAAACATCCAAATGTACTCAAAAACCCTAAACCGTAAACATTCATGATGCATTCATACCTAGAAAAATTATTTCAAATTTTTGTGATTGATTGGTGTAAATAGGAAACTTACTCCATATGATGGCTTCGATCGTCAAATGCTGGAGTGCGACAACGACGGAAGTGTCGTTTGTGAGGAGAACTTTGGGCAGAGAAGATCGATCACCTGGACAAGAACCCATGGAAGAGGTCGCTTGGACTTTGGGTAGAAGAGATTGGTTGAAGGGAATGCCCTAATGTTGGATGCCAGCTGACTGTAGGAGAGATCGATGTCGGACGATTGGTCAAGAGATGTTGGGTCACTCACATGTTTTTGAAAGCCCAACACAATTCCAAGAACCAAAACATCATGTTCAACGGTAATGAAAAAAACATAGAAAACGGCAAGAACACAATTAACAACTACAGGAAGAACGCAATCGATTTAGGTAATAGGTACGTTTGTTTACCCTAGTTCTTAATTTCAAAAGTGAATTACAACAATTTTAAAAATTATGCAAATAAATATATGTTTTTTAGTTTCTTTGATACAACCGCTTTTAATTAATATAATTTCTCTTTCTTTCAAAGTGACTTACTCACTGTTCCTCAAACCTTAAGTCACATCATCTTCTTTTTCAAACGTTCAGGAGTTAAGTTAATATTGTATTCTTGAATTAATATTGTATTCTTACTTCAAGATTTTTTTTTTTTTTTTTTACTTCAAGTTCATTTTGATATTTGTGATGTTGTAAAGTATTTTTGTATTTTTAAAATTTAGTATTTAAAATAAATTTTATAATAAATAAATATTTTTAAAATATGAAATCATAAAATTGAAAGTTTATAAATATTTTTACACATTTTTAAAAATATTTTTAATAAAATAGACTCTTTAAATATTATTAAAAATATTTATGATATAAAAAAAATTTAAAAATAAAAATTAAACTTTATAAAAATTACTATTCGAACGTAATTTCTAAATTATGGTTCCTTCTAAAAGTAAAGAATCATACTGTAAAGTCAAAACAAACGTACCTAATAATCTCCTACCACCATCGCACCTTGGATCTGCAGCACAGCTGCACAGGGGAGAAAGGAGAGATGTACGCCGCCGCAACAACCACCGCCTGCCGACGACGAGGTACGAGACAGAATGCGGTGCTCTGAAGTTTGAACACACGATCTGATTCAGGGTAGTTATTTGCAAATATTTTTAAGTTTTATTTTAAAGTTTCGTTGGATTGATGGTAATTTTAATGTAATTTAATTAACTTATATTATAAAATTAAATTACGATATTTAATAATTAAATAAAATTAATTATAAAATCATTTAAAAAATCAATTTTATCATCTAAATTTACATTTAGTTAATTCATTTATATCTTGGTAATGTCTTTACAAGAACATTGGAAAGATGTCCTTATTGTATAATTGCAATATGACTATTTTAAGATGACGAGGACAAAATAAAAAAGTAACTGAATTCCGTACTTTGCCATGCAAGCAAGGATTTTATTCTGGCTACATTTATATAAAAATTAATCTTATGATATTAATTTTATATAAAAGGTAAAAGGCAACAACAACTTTGATATATTTAGAACCGTAAGACTCGCTTTGATATTTTTAAGATTATAGTATTTATTCTAAATTTTAAATTCTAAACCCTAATACCTACGCTAACGAGACTATTCTTTTCCTTGTAAATAATGTAAACTTCGATAATGTGGTTTCAACGATAGTGTCATAATAACGATTGCCATGCTGATTTTGACGAATGAGTAGTCATCATCTCCGAGAACAATGTCCATGATGATATTACAAGTTTTTTTAAAAAACACTTCATTTTATTTTTTTTTAAATTATATGCTCTGTATAAAAATCAGCTAATCTAATTACATAATCAGCTAATCTATAGTATAATATACCCTGTATAAAAATTTCAACTTAATCTAAGTTATATTTATTAAAAAATAATAAATGATTGAAATGTTTGTAACCAATTTTATAACATTTAGATTAATAATCAATATTTATTTAAGTAAAACTTTATCTTATATTTAGAATTATATAATCTTAAAATGTATATGTTATTTCTACCATCTTATGTATTTATAAAAGGAAAAATATCATCTGTTGGTGGCTATCACATATGATATTTTTTATTTTTTTTAATAGATGGGTCACACCTATATATCATATTTACAAAGTAAACTTGCCTATGAACTTATGAAAAAAAATAAAGAATTTTAAACAGTTACAAGAAAATTTTCATAGGTGCCTACAAGAAAAATTATCTCTTTATAAAAAGATACAAAACATCTATAAAAAAGCTTATTAAACGCACCTCTAAGAAAAATGACCCCATTCACAAATGAGTATAATAATGGTGTTGATAGAGTGAGTGATAGATGGTGTGGCGGAGCGGAGGTGTCGGCTTGGCATCTAGCAAAGAAAGGAGAAGGCAACGTGACGGCGGTATGATTAGAAGGATGTGTAGGGAGGCGCCAGGGTGGCGAAGGTGGAAACTGGAAAGGATGTATGGCGACAAGGGGTGTGAAGAGGGGCAATGGTACAAGGAACGCAAGTAATGGCTAGGTTGGGTGGCACTTGCTTTGGGAGAAAGGAAAAGGTTGACACGGAAAAAGGTAGGGGAGGCAGAGAGGGTGGACAATGTAAAGTGAAACTATGCATAAATCATGTAAATATAAACCCTTGCAGAGTTCATCACTGAATACAAACCGCGATTTTCTAGGTAGGAATGTAGTGGATTATGACAAATGAAAAGGAAATAACCACGTCTGTTTTATTTTAAAAGATGGATATAATTGTGCAAATCTAAAATATAAGATTCAAAGGTGATTCGTGAGGCACAATCATTCAAATGGGAGATTATTACTTACTGGTACGTGAGGGAGACACCAACTAGACCAGTTCAAAGGAAAAAAATTACTAGCTTCGTGTACAGAGTCAGAACACAAAATGCTGTTTATCTACATGTTTCTCCATTGGAATGACTTATCGTTGAATAACAAGTAGCACTTAAGCGAAAAGCCAAAAGACGAGTTCAAATAGAATTCGTACAAGCCTCATCTATAGAGTAGAAAGAGAGGTAAAATACTGTAGATGCGTGTCTCCAGAACTACCTATAGTTAAATAGCAAGTAGAAACTAATAAGTTTTTGTTAAATAAGTCCTTACAGTTCAAAAACTATGTGATTTCCTAGAAAAATACATGCAAAATCTGTTCATCTATTATTTAAATAGCTATTACCAATATGCAAACCATCACCCTAGAGAGCTTCCATCAGCAAAGATGATGCACTACCTTTGAGAGCGTGTACGAGGGCGGTGTGACAACTGGGTCTTAGTTCTCGAAGGAATATTTTTCTTTTCCGAAGAAACTTTACTACCAGTTGAAATTTCACCTGCCAACATTTTCACATTACATAAGCAGTTAGAACAGTAAATCAAATAGGACATCACTAGAATGTAATTAATATGGTTTTCTTTGTGGAATCACCTTGCTCATCTTCAAAACTGATAGCAGAACCAGACAACCTTCGCCGTTTTTTCGTTTGTGGCACTGAGGAGTTGTCACGCTCAGTAGTAAGAGACGTGACTGCCTTTTCCCTCCTCAAGTATTCTCGAGTGTCAATACCTTGTTTAAAATCTACTAACTCCAATTCTTGACTCAAATTATTCACTCCTGTTACTTGCATATTTTCAGATATTGAATGAATGCTTTGTTTCTGCTTGATAGAAGATCCTAATTGTGCCCTTTTATCAGCAATGCCTTTGTCATTCTTACCTGAATTCTCATTTGCATCGAACTTTTGGTTTACGTTCTTGCTCATTGAACGAGTTTGTCTTCTTGTGCTAGAGCAATATTTTGAAGTCATTTTAGCAGCTGAGCCTACAGCACGCTTTTGGTTGTCAAACCTTTGATTGCAAAATTTTGTAGCCATGTTAGCACTTGTTTCCTTTGTGAGCAAATCACTAGATTCTTTATAGGCCTGCTGATTTCCCTTTTTATTGTTAATGATATCTGCCTCATATTCATAATTGGCTTCACAAATATAATCATTCCATGTTTTCTGACTAAACTCTTGGCCAGCTGTCAAGCTTCCATGGATCACTTTAGAATCTGTAAATGAACTTCTGTTGGAAAATGGAAAATCAGTATGCTTTACTGAATTAATGAAGGGAATCTGGGAAAACTCTTGCCCTGTATGACAGACAAAGATTTCTGATTTCTGAGGTAGATCATGTACTAATGAAGCTAGGGCAGCTCGAGCAGCCAAGGGGCTTAGGAATGGCCTATCTTCTAAACTCTTATCAGCTTCCGCACATTGAAGTGTTTTCTGCACCTTGTTATAGCTTTCAAATTCATTGCGCCTACCAAAAGGAAATATTTCTGACTGAACTGCATTGATCCATGTGTATTTGGTAACATCAGCCCAAGCTAGAAGATGCCAAAACAACTATGGCCAAACCAATTCAGCAAGAGTATTATGATGTTCATCACAGTAACTAAAAGTTATCTTAGTGGGGGGAGGGGTCGTGAAAATTTAGAATACACATTTATTTACCTATCATATGGAAAATCCAAGTATGAAGGAGAAGAAGGATATGACTACCTTGAGCGTGATGATAACTGAAGTGATACTTAAACTCTGTCTGGTTCAAAGTCTAGCTTGGAATTTGCTCACAATATATGATCATTTCGTTCTATACCAGAAACTGCTGCACCATCTTCAGATATGCCGACTTCATTTTCTCATACAAGTCAAATTCTTATAAAATGGTTTCCAGCACAATCCATTTATTTTCAGAATTTTCAATATTATCACTTGATATTTCAAGTTTCTGTTGAGAAATGATCCACTTCCATCTCATCAAAAGCCATTTATCAAATTATTGCAATAATGGTTCCAAAGAATCTTTGGTAATAATCAATATAACATATTATAATAAAAAATTTCAGGAGGATTCCTAACATCAAACATTCAAACCTATGGACACCTTTTTTACTAGAGTTTATAGTGAAGGCATGTAACTCTAAAAAAATCAAATTAAATTAAAATTTTGACATTTTTTACTATGAATTGATGACACATTAGAGAACACAGAATCGTGCATATTCTTATCATAATACTCAGAAACGAAAAATTGTTCTTCAATCTGTTGAAAATTAGCAACATTGCATTTTTCATGCATATTCACAAGTACCAGCATTTCTAAATGTTAATATACTTCATATTCTACTGTAGATATAAACAATGCAATCTCCAAAAATCTTCACTGTTCAAAATTGAAAACTCTGCCAGATGCATGGGGTTCAACATACATAAGTAAATTGATGATTCTAATTACTCTTTATTCTTTAAGAACTTCTGTGCACTGTCAGGATTCATACCTTTGGTTACTGATACTGTAACCTCTTCAGAACCTTTGACCTCTTCAGGTATTGTGCTGATTTTTTCTATTTGTGATTCTACCAAGCCCTGGATGGCAGCTTCACCGTTTACTTCCTCAGAAAAGGAGGTGGCAGAAGTCAAGGAATTCAAGAACTCCACAATCACTGGATGATATTTTATGCTTTTTTTAGACAGTTTCTTGATTGCACCAGATGACAAAATCATGACATCCCAATTCCACTTTGAATGTATCCATTTTACCTCAAAATTGCATCTACAGTAAATTCGTTTGGAGTGTCTCACTCTCAATATCTGCAAATGACGAAGATTAGAGCATAAAACCAAGGTCATCTGGTTTTAAGAAAGATGAAGAAGGGTCTATTAGAGTGTTGCGCACAGTCTATGTAATGTGAAGGTGGATTTCTTTTCACTGTATACAATTTTAGCCTAGATAAAGCAAGGTGAACAAAATAGCATATAGTTTACCATATTACATGAATGGGTGCTAAATTTAATAAAATAATTTTTTATATCACATCATGAATTTGTGCAGGTCAATATGAAAGGCACTAATAAATTACATGGTTATATCAACAACAACCACTACAAAGTCTCAGTGTTGAATTTGCAACATGCCTGGTTGATTTAGCATCCAAGAAATTTAGCTTTGATTTCATGTTGAACTTTGTTCCAACTAAAAAGAGAAATGTCTCAGTGTCTCATATCTGATGGGGCGTACATTCTATAAATATAGATTTAATCATCTATCTAATGAAAAATGGCTAGTTTAAGTGATCTTAGCAATGTTTTAATAAATCTATGCAAGAAAACAAAAAATCTAAATGAAAGCATCACAAAAACAAGCTAATCTAGCTTAGAGCTTGAAGAAAAAGGAGAACACTCCAAGAAAAGTAGAAGGGTTATTAGCAGCTACAGGAGAGAGAGGATAAGATGCGAGAGGAAGAATGGGAAAAAGAAGTGAGGAGAAAAAGAAGAAATATGCAGTCTTCCAGAAAATACATGTATGACTGACATATGACCCGGCTGGCTGACATGGTCCTTACAAGCACAAAAGAATACACAACTTCCTCTGACATGGTATGCTAATGGCATGGCTCCAAAAATTTGCATCCATCTATTTACATACTAATATTACTTTTCCATGTATAAAATTTTACACCTCAGCAAAATTTCATCATGTATAGGAGTGAGTATGGAATTCAACAAGCCATCAACTGTACAAAAAGTAGTGAATTGAAAATATTCACGGATTATTATACATCATGTATTGCAGTGAGTATCAAACTTATAGAAAGAACACATTATGCTTCATCCATGTTACTATGTTAGCATGTTCACCATCTTGTTGCCAAGCAGAATTGTATTGCTGATGCTTTAAGGTCTATTAAGAATGCCATACCTTCTCTACCACAGCATCGAAAAAAAGAGACTGGGAATGAAGCTTATTCATTGCAAGAACACATTCTCCTTCATCAATGCTAGCACATTCACCATCTTGCAGGAAAGTGGAACTGTAACGCAGATGTTTTAAGGCCTCTTCTTCACTGGATATGACTTCCTCCCCAGACAAGTCACAGAAGTCAACTATAATAATAGAGTTGGTAGAAGAAGTGGAACTGCAAACAAGTGGGCTAACCATCAGAATATTACAATACAGCAAAGTTCATAGAATCAAAACATTGTCAAATTGTTTGCCAGAATATGTTATAGAATCAAACTAGAATAAAATTATAAAGAAAGTGGGACTTGTAGCCACTGCAATCATGCTAACAAAGCTACTTCCCAACTTCCCTATTGCTTAAGAACTCAAGAATCAGGAGAAACAAGAAATGGCTTGAAAAAGCCATTGCTTATGGTGCTTCTTGTCTGCAATCCTTAGTTTATTATTCTAAAAAAGCAATTTCCATGTAAGTTTATATTTCCAGAGAAAGAATTCCATGGATGATGACAAGGATTCCCATAAGTGGAAGTTCATATATTTTGAACCATGAAATTTCCTACTTGAATAATCAACTTAGCCTGCGTTTGTTTGCTGGATGTCACTTTTCATCTAAGAGCTGCTACTATAGTAGCTCTTAAAGGAGTTGCTATTGTAAGAGCCCCACTAATATTGTAGTCACAGTGTTGGAGCTATTAGAGTCACTTTTCTTCAGCTTTTGGAAAAAAGCTTTCCAACTCCAATGTTGGGAGCTCCAAAAGTGTTTGCTTGGATGGACTCCTTGAAAGCTTTGCTGCAAGTCTTGAGTGTTGGATCCAGCTACAAGAGCTGATAACAAATGCACCCCTAGTCATTTACGGGTATATTATTTCACAATTTCTTGCCTTGTCGTCCATTCTGGATGACTGAAAATCTCAGATCATACATTAATAAGATGATTGTCATGCAAGACCTTGAATAACCTACGCAAGAGTAAACCTCAAAAAGGGAACTCTATTCTTTAGCGCAGGCTAACTGGATTCTTAGCTCATATGCATTCTATAGGGCCCATACTCATTCTGTCATTCACAAAAGATAGAAATCCTAGATTTTATTTACTGAGAATGAACACCAGTATGCTCACCAGTCTAGGCACAGCATTACTCAGTTAACTCTCAAATCTCATTCTAAAGGGCCCACAGGCATCGGGAAATCCTCTCACATTCAGATGAATGAAACTGAAGCAAATCCCAAACAAGACGAGGCTCCTTCAGAAAATGATACTTCCCAACAGAGTCGAAAACTTCAATGCAGAAATTTGATCATTCGAAAAGCAACAGGCTAGACATGCGTACGTAGATATCATATTCACAATTCACCCTGCATTTTGTATGTTTCTAACCATTCTCTCAAACCAAAGTCAATTACACGAAAATGCAAAACAAAACTAGCACATACACCGTGACCTACGCCAGTAGATCCACCCGATAGACCCGTCATATTACGCTATTTCGGCTATTCAAGAAAAATGTTAAAAACTGTCAAAAAGAACCAAAGACAGATACAAATCCGTGGACAGTCAAAACAGAACAATCTCCAGTAAAATCCCCGAAACATTACAACCATCTACAGCAAAAACAAGCAATCCAATCCTCACTCGACAAGCACCTACAGGTCAGAAAACAGAAATTCCAGTCAGCACAATCCATCGTCGAGTCCAACGATCGGGCTGTGAAGATCAAAAGCACAAAAAGAGAACAAAAAGAAAGCGATCGTTGCATAGCCACGAAATAAGAGATGGATTCTGCGTAGAAGCGTACGGACGAAGGGAGATGCGGCAGGGGTGCCAGGACCGATCGTCCTTGTGCATTGCTTCCAGCTCCGTGGTGGTTTCCTCCACCATGAGATCGTCCGAGAAGGGCGTGGGGGACTACGATGATCGTGTCGAACGAGACGCGGTTCTTCTACTGTTGTTGCTCTTTTCCGCACAGCGATGTGGCAGGACCGCCCTCGTGCTGTGCCAGTAATTGAAGTCTAGTCCATTACTGGAAGAGAACCGCGCAGAGATGGAGTAAAACATGGAAGAATATTGGCATCGTTAGCTCTTAAATATTTATATTCTTTAATTTATTTTTTTATTATCATTTTTTTTCTTTTTATTTTAAATAAAAATCACTTTTCTTTTACTCTTTTAGAGTAAAAAAATAAGATCGATAAACACACATTTTATTTTCAAAATTATTTACGTGACAATATAATTAATTATCATTTTTCTAAAATTTTAAACGAAAAAATACAGCTGCAACTTTAAGATTTAGATAAAATCAATTTAAAATTTGTTGAAGATAAGATTATATTTAAAATAAATGTATATATATTTCTTTTATGAACATTTATTTTAAATATTATTTTTATCATTAATAAATTTTAAATTGATATATTTATACCGTAAGATGACAACTGATAATATTTTTAATTGTGAACAGCTATAACAATAATGTGATTTGCATGTCATCATTTCCTAATCACATATTACCACGTTGAGAAAAGACGTAGGTAATCCAGGGTGAAAATATAATGTATCAAAGTAATAATTTGATAAAATTCAAGATATCAAAGTGTTGTATTTTAAAGTTAAAGGTATTTTAAGTGATGCTTGCGCAAAGTTGAAAGTACCATCATATAAATAACTTTTGATTTTATGCTTTGGCGCACTACTAACAATATTATATTCCATTTTCAAACAAGTATAAGCAGAATATTTTTCAACCTGCTCTTTTTCAAACAATTGATGGAATAATTTTCTTCATTAATTGGTATAACAAGTAGTTACTTTTTAACAACAACAATAATAATAATAAATGTGTAGCGTCTAGACTCGTCAATGGACTGTGTTGGCACGGCCCAAGTACGGCTTAGTATGAAAATTTTTCGTGCCATGGGTCATGTCTGGGATGGACCCTCAGGTTGTTCGTACCGTGCTAGCATGACACGAATTTCAGCACGAAATAGGCACGGCTTGGCTCAGCACGAGACTACCAAGTGGGGAACACTGATCACTGGGTTGCGGGACGGGGGGGACCCGGTCGTCGGGTTGTGCGGCCGGTGGGGTGAACGGTCGCGTGCGTGGGAGGGAGGGGGCTGAATGGGTCATGTGGCCGACAAGGGGAATGGGCTACCAGGTCATGCGACTAGTGGGGTGAACGGTCGCGTGCGTCGGTGCGCCAAGAGGGCTCAACGGGTTGTGTCGCCGGTGGGGGGGATAGGCCGCTGGGTTGTGCGGTCGACGGGGGGACTGGCCGCTGGGTCATTGGGACGGTAGCTAGGATGAACGGCCGTGTGCGTTGGTGCGCAGGAGGGGGCTAAACGAGTTGTGTCGCCGGTGGGGAGGATGGGCCACCGGGTCACTGGGCCGACCGCCGGGTTGTGCGTGCTAGTGGGGTGAACGATCGTGTGCATGGGAGGAGGCAGAACAGGTCATCTGGCCAGATGGGGGACTGGCCGTCGAGTCATTAGGCCGGCAGCCGGGGTGAATAGTCACGTGCACCGATGCACGGGAGGGGGCTGAACAGGTCGTGTCGCCGACGGGGGTGATGGGCTACTGGGTTGTGCAACCGACGGGGTGAACGGTCATGTGTGTAGGAGGAGGTAGAATGGGTGAATTATTTATTACTAAGAATTTCGTGTGTTAAACTTACCAAATTAAGGCACTCAAAGTTTGAAGATCTGGACAAAGCTATAGAGATAGATCTTCTCAAAATTTCTCCAATTCCTTCTACTCCATGCTTGATAGCAATGTAGAAAGCTTCTGGAGCATCTGCAAGAGTAAGCATTGTTGCAAGTGGCTGAATCTCAGCAAAGCTATATGCAGAACCTCCAGTAGTTGATGATTCATTTACTTGATACAAAACATAATCAAGAAGAATGAGGAAAAGGACTTGCTTTTCTTCCTTCAAGTTTGCACGTGCATACTGCAGAAAAGCAATTGGTTTCAAACCCGTTATTATATGGAATGTGGATTTAAGCAATGGAATGCTTGAATTAGACATTGCTGCAGGAGAAGTAAAAGAACAAAGACTAACAAAATCTTTGATTACTAGAGAATATTTTTATTTTTTGTAGTTTGTGACATTTTTGTGTTGATGATGGCAATATATTTGATATAAAAAACATATCATTTGCTTAAGGCCTCAAAGTTTTCACACTCACCAGAATTTTCAAATGTAACAAGATAGAGGTGAAGTGTTGCGACAAACTAGGAAAACACAGACATGAACTA
>JAMKPZ010001190.1:0-31156 GCA_024699675.1 Amphibolis antarctica
TGACATTGGAATTTATGAAAATTACTAGTTCCTTGTGGATCGACCCGTACTTGCATGTTACCTATAATGGGCACCGTGCGCTTGCGGAGTTTCTAAATTTTAAAACGAACGGGTGTTTATTTTGACAACAACTTAAACCCGTACAAGTCCCCGGTGCCTCTAGCTCCTGGGTTCCGGCGAGCAGAGTGGAAGGCGAGGCGTCGGCGGAGGCCCCTCCGCATAATTCACGACCCGCCGGATGCGTCGTAAGGTGACGGTGAGCCAGCAATAGTGCCTCGGGACTGTATCGGGGCCGTTCGAGATCTCTGATGATGCTGGGTCGGATGCGGAGTCGGCTCGGCTAGCCCACCCTTGGTATCGGACTCCGACTGGTTCCAGCGGCGGTGGTGGCAGCTAGGCTTTTGCAGCAGACCTTCCTTCAATTTTCTAGCCCTCTTCATGGATTCAAATCTGCTTCTTGACTTCTAATAAGGCTATGACACCACTTGTTGTACATTCAATAGCAAAAGCCCCATGAATCCAGACGAAATCAAGAAGAGGAATGAGAAGAAACACTCAGACTTAGGAGGTGTTCCTTGCCGTGTGCACCTAGGGTTTGCTTGCGTGTTGCCGAGTGGAAGAAGAGGACGTCTTGATCAAAAGCATTCAAAAACAAAGTGATTTACGTGGTTCCCTGTTGACCCCCATGCTTGAACAAAAGAGCTGGGGAAGTAGCCGGCTAGCCGCTAACAGGCCGGTTCAAGGAACCAGTCGCCGGCTCCTTGCAACCCCCATTGCCGCAAAGGTGTGGGGGAAGTAGCTGGCTCCCCACAACCCCCATTGACGCAAATGGGTGGGGGAAATAGCTAGCTAGCCGCCGGCAGGCCGATTCAAGGAAATGGTTGGCGGCTTCCCCGCAACCCCCATTGGCGCAAATGGGTGGGGGAAGTAGTCGGCTGGCCGTCGGCAGGCTGGTTCAAGGAACCGGTCGCCAACTCCCCCGAACCCCCATTGGTGAAAATGGGTGGGGGAAGCAGCCGATTGCCCACAACCCCCATTGGTGCAAATGGGTGGGGGAAGCAGCCGGCTCCTCAAAAACCCATTTTGGCCAACATGTTCCCCCTTCGAGAGGTAGCTAGATAGAACCAACCGGCATCTGCCTGTCACGTAGCGGCTACCGGGTAACTACCCAGAAAGGTAAGGCAAATCAATTAGGGAAATACGATGAGAATTAATCACTTAAATCTCGCAATCAGATAATTACGCGGTTCACGTAATCAAATCGAGACATATTGTTGACCCCCATGCTTGAACAAAAGAGCCAGGGAAGCAGCCAGCTAGCCGCTGGCAGGCCGGGTCAAGGAACTGGTCATCAGTTCCCCACAACCCCCATTAGCGCAAAGGGGTGGGGGAAGTAGTCGGCTAGTAGCTGGCAGGCCGGTTCAAGGAACCGGTCGCCGGCTTCCCCGCAACCCCCATTGGCGCAAAAGGGGTCAAGGAACAAGCCGACACAAATGGCCGGTAGCTGGGTCCCTAAAAACCCATTTTTGGGTGAATGATTCGGGTAACCAGCCGTCCCGTTGCCGGCAAGCCGGCACAAACGGCCGATAGCCGGCTCCCCGAAAACCCATTTTTGGGTGAATGGTTTGGGGAACCAGCTAGCCTGCGGCCGGCAAGCCGGCACAAACGGCCGATGGCCGGCTCCCCGAAAACCCATTTCTGGGTAGATGGTTCGGGGAACCAGCTGGTCTGTCGTCGGTGAACTGATTTAACAAATCGGCAGCCGATCCCCGTTCTCCGGGAAATGTAAGTCTACATTCTCGATGCCTCGGAAATATTTCCGAGATGACATCTCCGACGTGCATCCTTGTCGACAGCGGCCATTCGGGTATACAAACGTACGACCCGACGATTCTTGATTTTCAGAAAAAACAGAGCCACCTTTCCAAGATAAGGTCACCGGCACGCATCCGTGCCGGCCCTGGCCAAATGTAATGTAAATTCTCATCTCCAGTCAGAGGTGGGACATAACGCATCGGCCAGTACATTTAGCCAGCTATCCGGCGACCCAGTCGACCGCCTCCCCCGACTTTCAGTTCTTTTACTAAGAGGTCCGAAAGGGTGACCTTCGTGTCTTTCTCTCCCCCATTTATTGCCAGATTTGGTATGAATCCCTACTTTGTTCGATTCTCGTTTGTTTTACTCGATTCTCATTTATTTTACCGGAAGGGATGAAGTTAACCCTCTCGATGCCGTGGAAGGTTTTCCAGGATGAGGCCATAGGTGGCTGGGCAGATTGATGTGGTTTTCCATTTTAGAGCCGGAGAGAGGCTGGGATTGCCTGGGCTGTCTAGGGGTGCCTAACACCTTCCCCAACAGTACCCTGAGCCCCATATCTAGTTCTCTCGTGTTACACAATTTTACGTGATTCCCATGGTTTTATCGTTATGATGGTGGAAGGACACTTTCCCATCTGGTTTTCCTTGTATTCTACCCAAAAATAAGGTGGCAACTGCGTTCAACGAGCCATCCGCCCCATGTGGTGATGCGCTCACACAAACACCTTTCAATTCTCTATGCCTTGGCCCATCCACCGGCGGGGCTAGTGGAAACCCATGGGCTTCCGGGTGACAGCCGGATGAAAGAGAGGGTACAGATTTTTGGCGACTCCGCTTGGGAGACTCGTTGCATTTTTGTCGATTAAGTGACTCAAACTCTCGCTCGTACAGCTCTTTTGTAGTTAGTGTTTTTTTCGTTAGGATTTTTAACATAGTTATTGCATTTGCTAAGTGAAGCCGCTTCCAAATGCATTGAACCGTATCACCCTTCTTTGGTATCCCTATAGATCTTCATGGACCCCTGCGGGTTCTCCAGGCACCGTCTCCTCAGGGACCTCTGCCCTACAGGTTTCGGACCCCGCTGGCTCCCCTTGTCCTGACTCACTCACAAGCAAGAGCCAAGGCCATCGGTTCCACTGTGGCTTCCAGATCATCCCCTTCCATCACTACGACAACCTCTGTGCCGCTTTCCATGGTCTTCGGCCAACCGCCGCCTATCGTCACCCAAACGAACTTCACCCAGTCCATCGTTGTGCCTACTGGAGCCATGGACCAACCAAGGGTGCCAGACCTATCTGCGGCTGTGGCATCCAACAATGCCACGGTGCATCCTGCACCACCCGCTTTTCCAGCCACTGAAACTGAAGGCAATAGGCCGGCTCCCGCATGAAGCACCGGCCCGTCCTACCAGCTGCCCTCAAACACCATGGGCCTAGGAGGGACTGAGGCCTTCCTGCCGCCTCGACCGGGACACTTCGAGTAGACCCTCCTGGCTCACCAGTTGGCACGATACCAACAGCAAGGGATTGGTTCAGTAATCCCCCCCAAGCCAATCATCTGCGTCCTGGAAAGGCCGTATGCTGAAGAATATGACATTATCACCACTCTTGCCACTGGCCAACCCAGCCCGTTGCCACTCCAACCGGCAGCCGCCATTGCTGCCGCCCCAGTGCCTGATCTGCAAGGACAACTACTGCAGAGGATAGCCAAACTGGAGGCATCCTTCCGGAGCATGAAGTCTGGGCCGCTGGAACCTTCCTATGCTTTCCAAAACCTTTGTTTCTATCCCGAAGCAACGCTCCCTCCCGATTTCAAGATGCCCGAACTGGTTAAATACAATAGGCACGGGGACCCTCACGCACACCTTCGGGTCTTCTATGGAGACATGGCGACACTGCAACAAGAGGAGAAGCTCCTCATCCAGCTGTTCCAGAAATCTCTCCAAGGACCTGCGCTTTCCTAGTACTTGTCCTTAGACTTAACAAAAATCTACACCTGGGAGCAGCTGGCGTACATGTTCCAGGAATTGTACGCATATAACTTAGACCTGGCACTAAAGTTGGAAGATCTTCGTTGCCTTCGCCAACGTGAGAACGAGCCGTTCAGTGGCTATGTCAGCAAGTGGCGGGCCCTGGCATCCAAAATCCAGGACAAACCTGCGGAAGAAGACTCTCTGGACATAATTGTGCGAGGTGCTCAACCATCACTGGCAGTCCTACTATGCATCCAGTCATATTCAACTTTCTCCCAGTTGATCAAAGCTGGTAGCCACCTGGAAGGATTCTTGAAGTTGGGGAGATTCTCAGCTCTTCCATTCGGAGCCAACCCCGAAGGAAACATACGTCCTCGACCACCGGCCACGAACGACAACATGGGGAACAACCGCGGCCTCGGAGGAATGACAACATCCGTCCGTCTCCCGTAACTGTTGTGGCAGCAGCACCACCACCATACCAACCACAACAGGTGTACACCCTGGCCCAGGAGTATCATCCGCTGGCGATCACCCCGGTTCAGCAGCCGGTCTACACCACCTGAGCGGCCCCGAATCAACAACCTTGGAGGCCCAAGGCTCCATACCCAGCAGCCGCATCCGATCCACTAGCTCACCAGCAGTGGAAGGTAACGTCCTCGACAACCTCTCAACAAAGAAACCAAGGACAAAGTGGAGATCGCACAGGCGTTAACCAACAATGCCCCAATCAGCAACAGCGTGAACCACGCCGGCCATCCCTGTAGCCGCGCATAACGGAATACATGCCACTCTCTAAACCACTGAGCCAGGTATTCCGCCAGGCCTAGGCACTGCTCACACTCCCCCCTATCAAACCGCCTCTAGCTGTTCTTCCTGCCTGGTACAATTCGCAGCAGTATTGCGAATACCGCAGGTCAGCCGGCCACGCAACGGACCACTGCCGGACACTGAGGCAAACTATTTAGAGGCTTATCAACTCGGGCACCATTGAGCTTCAACAGCCTCTCGTACCACCTGGGCCAAGCCAACATACCTTCCCAAATCATGCAGAAAACTCCGAGGTGAGTACTATCTTCTTAGGTGCCTGAAGGAGGCACCCGCTCGAAGGGTTCCGGCATATGCAGCCAGTTTTCGCCTATCCAACCAAGCACAGACAAGGGACAAAGAGATCCCTCCCTTCAGCACAGCCACTGGGAGCGGAAACTCCTTGGCTGAACCCTATCAACCTCATCTGTCCGGCCAACCACTCGCCGACGCTTGAAGAACTCCGGCCATACTATCAACAACTGCGGTCCTCCATCCTCGCCATCAGCAGCCACCGGAGGAGGAGGAGGAAGCCTTCAAGGCCTACACTGCAACAGGCGTTAGCTCCACCAGTAGGAAAATTCTTCATTCGGGTGGCACCTGCAGTTGCCACGTCAAGAGAATCAGCTACCGTGTTAAGGGAGATGGCTACCGGGACAACCCTGCGGGCTCAACCCAAGGTAATTCTCTACTCACCCACTGCCCCAGTCAAGGCAGTCATCCCGACGGTACCTTCGATACCCAAAGCCTCAACCACCGGCTTTGCTCCTACAACCGGCACTCCAACCAACACGGTCTCTCCAACAGCTGCAACGCTGGTGCCACTCCAAGCCTACCTGGCAAAGCAACAATTCACGCCTATGACCAGACCCACTCCTTCGGCCGCATTCACTTCTGAACAGTACAAAGGCAAGGAGGTAGCCGTCTCACCATAGCCTTCCACATGTACGGCTATAACTAGGTCTGGCTAGGTATATCAACCAAAGCCGCACCCTAGAGGGATCTCCATCCCGGGAGTAGCAAGACAAACTTCAAATGGCAGCCGTCAATCGGCTACCACCTCGGCAGTACTGGCGGCCGCCTCCTCAGCACCGACCGCCCAATCACGGCCACCCCCAGACCTGTCGATCTAGCTACAGGGGATACGGGCAGAAATCTCACTATGGGACCTGCTTCGATCCTCTACTGAACACTAGGAAACACTCCTCAAGGCGCTACAGGTGGAAAAAGTAGACTAAGGTCTGGCTCCCGGGGCCATAGAAGGAATGGTGGCCATGGTAACAGTCTCGTCCTTGGTCTATTTCTCAGACTTGGACCTCTCACTGGCTGGGACCGACCACAACCTGTCCTTGTACATCTGGGTACAATACAAGGAACCTCTGCATCCCCATGGTAATGATCGATGATGGATCTGGGCTAAACCTGTGCCCGCTACAAGTCCTGCACAAGTTGGGAATCAAAGAGCAAGACTTGCTCCCCACCGACCAGGTGATGAGAGGATTTGACGGCACTCTTCACGAAGCCAAAGGTGAGGTTGTCCTTCCCCTCGTCATCGGACTAGCCGCCTTTGAAGTTCCTGTGCATGTAGTAAACATTCCCTCGAGCTACAACCTCATCCTGGGCCGTCCATTTCTCTACCAAAACTCCATCGTACCTTCCAATCTTCATAGGATGCTTAAGTTCCTATGGAAAGGGGAGGTCATTGTCATACTAGCGGAGAACTACTACCATCCAGGACAATCTGTAGCTGCTGTAGCGCCTTCCGGGTCGCAACAACCAACACCGGAATCGGTCACCACCTCACTACCGGGTCTCCAGAACTCAATCACCTTCGACTATCTGTCCAGGCACATGGAACCCTGGGAGGACAAACCCCAGCCAGACCAAGAGCCAGAGGACGGTGTGCTGCAACTGTTCGGAGAATCTCCGGTATACACTGGAGATCCAACCCTTCACCAACCTCCCTCACCATCGCCAATCCTACAGGGAGGAACTTTGGGAACGGACGTTGCGTCCGACTGGTTTGTATAGGGAAAGGAGACGACAAGGTGCGCTCCTTCCCCCTCTCCTTCAACCTAGCACCGCAACACCCACCTAATGACCTAGGTGGGGACACTCTAGGCTTGTAGGTCATCAACATCAACTTCTGGGCGACTAACACTGGAACCCATTCCTTCAACAGCAGGGCTTGGCATCCCACACACAAGTGCACTGGCAGCTACATCCTCAGCAGCCACTGACTTGGCAACCCGACCAAGTCAATTAGGGCTTGGCAATCATACCAAGTCTCTCACTCGGCACAGTAGACAACTGATCCTCCAGGCACCCGGTTAAATCAACTGGAAACCATCAAACCTCAACAGGGGCACCACATCATGGAGTCGAAACAGCCAGCCTACTCAGTCTGGGTGACATTTTCCATAAATAGAATACTGGCCAACATCACAGGGTAGAACTAGGGGCATTCTGCCCCTCCTTTGCCCCAGTCACTCAAACAGGAAAATGTCACATTTTCATCCAAGACTCCATCCGGTTTTCGCCTCCTATCCACCAGGCAATCGGTTCCTCCCACCGGGACAGAACTAGGGGCATTCTGTCCCTCGTCCTCCTTGAATGCTCGGCGGCCAGAACAACAGATGGAGTCCGATGGCATGACACCTCAAGTAGACGGGTATGGCAGGTCCACCACCGTCTCCCTTAAAGCACTCCCAAGGTTCACCGCTACCTCGAACCGACAGCCGGTCCACTTACTCGGCACCCAGTCGAAAGACCACAGGCACCGCTCCCACCAGGTCCATCATCCAACGCCCTTTCAACCCAAGGCTCAACAAGCTGTAGAAGACATCGATGATCCTTATCAAGAGTCTGAAGAAGAAGGCCCATGGGTCCAACCACCCGAATCTGCTGGCATAACGTCTACTGACGAAATCGAACTTGTAAACCTTGGGGATGAACAACATCCAAAAGAAACAAAAATTAGTAAAGAAGTGCCCGAGCCCTACCGGCAACAACTCCTCACACTCTTGCGTGAGTTCGTAGAGGTGTTTGTGTGGGATTATGAAGACATGCCCGGTTTGGATGAACGGGTTGCAGTCCACCGACTACGCCTCAAATTGGAAGCCCGACCTGTGAAGCAAAAAGCTCAACGAATGAGACCGGCTTGGGCCCAGAAGTTGAAGGAAGAAGTCCACAAGCAGTTGAACGTTTGATTCCTCTAGCCTATCTTCTATCTAGAATGGGTGGCAAACATGGTACCTGTCCCAAAGAAAGATGGGCGAGTACGCATGGTACCCCAAGGACGACTTCCCACTACCACACATAGATGTCTTGGTAGATGACGCCGCCAAGTATGGGGTATATTCCTTCATGGATGGATTCTCTGGATACAATCAAATCCTCATGGCAGAAGAAGACAAGGAAAAAACCACGTTCACAACTCCTTGGGGCGTCTTCTGTTACAGGGTGATGCCATTCGAGCTCAAAAATGCAGGTGCTACTTACCAAAGAGCCATGACCACCCTCTTCCACGACATGATGCACAAAGAGGTTGAAGTCTACGTCGACGACATGGTAGTGAAGGCACGCACTCATCAGTAGCATCTCAAGCACTTAAGAAGACTATTCGAGCGCCTAAGGAAGTACAAGCTCAGATTGAGCACGTCAAAATCAACATTCGGGGCCACCACCGGGAAGCTCCTCGGCTTTGTCATCAACAAACAGGGCATCGAGGTAGATCTCGACAAAGCAAAAGAAATCTTAGACATGCCTCCCCCACAGATAGAACAACAGATACAGAGCTTGCTAGGAAGGCTACAATACATCGAGCGTTTCATCTCGCGCCTCATGCCGATCTGCGAACCTTTCTTCAAGCTGTTGAAGAAAAATGCCAGCTTCACATGGACCATAGAATGCCAAGTCACCTTCAACCACATCAAGCATCAGCTGTCTCGGCCGCCGGTTCTTGTACCACCTCACCCCGGACGACCACTTTTCCTGTACATGTCGGTAACAGCTTCCTCCATGGGTGCAATATTGGGCCAACATGACATCACTGATAGAATTGAGCAAGCCATACACTACCTCAGTAAAAAGTTTACCGAGGTAGAAGAACGGTATGAGCTGATTGAGAAGTATTGCCTCTCACTGGTTTGGACAGTGAAAAAGCTACGACACTACCTGGTGGTCTACCTAGTTTTGTTGCTCAACTGCTTAGATCCCCTGCGCTACCTCTTCGACCAACTGGCCTTGGTAGGCAGATGTGTGAAATGGCAAATGCTCCTTGCAGAATTTGACATCCCGTACGTATCCCAGAAATCCATGAAAGCCCATGCCATGGCTGACCAGCTGGCACACCAGCCCTTGCTAGACTACCAACCATTGGAGGATTCATTCCCTGATGAGCCCATCTTCACCATCAATGAGCTGAATCCAGACCAACTGGATCTGGACCAGCTAGTTTCTGACCAACCAGAACCCCATATCTTATACTTTGATGGGCGGTCAACACTAAAGGCCACGGGGTAGGGGTCGTCCTAGTGGATCCCTAAGGAAGGATGCTGCCCGTAGCCAAGTGACTTCTCTTCACATGCTCACACAATGAGGCAGAGTACGAAGCTTGCGTCACGGGACTGCAACTCGCACTAGAACTTCGTGTCACACACCTGCGTGTATTCGGTGACGCCATGCTGGTAATCTCTCAAACCCTCAACAGGTGGAAAACCCAAGACCCCAAGCTCCAACCATACCAGGAACTTGTACTGCAATTAGCAAGCAACTTTCGGTTCATCCATTTCCAACATGTCGGCTGCAAGCATAACCCGTACGCAGACACTCTGGCTATCCTAGCGTCATGGGTAGCGGTTAAGGAGGGTCAGAGCATAGCCATAGAAGTCACAATGCTTCACCAACCGGCCTATAGTGAAAACATCTACCATCTCATAGAAGTACCTGAGCAGGCAGACATTAACCCCTCAACTCTACATCCAGCTAACTGCCCCAGCAACCAGAAAACTGCCGACCAATGTAGAGAATCGGCCCTAGTCGACGAACCGAACAATGCAGACTCTAGGTCCCTAGACAGCGAACTTGAAAACTCACAGCAAGAAAAATGCCCTTGGTATTCAGACATACAAACCTTCTTGGAAACCGGAGAGTTCCCATCAGAGGCTACCACCCAAGACAGACGTACGTTGTCAAGATTGGCAGTCGGCTACGTCTTCAGCGGGGGACAGTTCTACAAAAGATCACACAACCAAACTCTCCTTTGGTGAATAACCTCGCCCGAAGCACGTACGGTTATGTAGGAAATCCATGAAGGTGTCTGTGGATCCCACATGAACGGGATCCTCCTGGTGAAAAAGATCATGCTCCAAGGCTACTACTGGAGCACAATGGAGGTGGACTGCACCACGTACGTTCACCGCTGTCACCAGTGCCAGGTACATGGGAACCTCATCCATGTGCCCCCCAAGGAATTACACAACATGGCTTCCCCTTGGCCATTCTCCATGTGGGCCTTGGATGTAGTAGGTGAGATTAAGCTGACGGCCACCAACGAACACTAATATATACTGGTGGCCATCGATTACTTCACCAGGTGGGTGGAGGCATTATCCTACAAGATAGTCACGGTAGCCGCCACCCAGAAGTTCTTGCGCAACAACATCATCACCCGGTATGGCGTACCCTTCGAGGTGGTGACCGACAACGGCACCAACATTACAGCCAAGCAGGTCACGAGCTATCTCGAGTAGTGCCATATCTACCACCTAAGGGCTTCCCCCTACAGGCCATAGATGAATGGAGTGGTTGAAGTAGCTAACAAGACATTGGTCTGAATTCTCAAGAAGATGGTCCGAACACACAAAGATTGGCACGGCCACCTCCTATATGCGCTCTGGGCCTACCGGACATCCCTGCGGACTGCCACCTAAGCAACACCATACTCACAGGTATACAAGTCCGAAGTAGTGTTGCCAATAGAGGTAGAACTCCCATCCCTTCGCATCTTCAAAGAAGCAGCAGACTCCAATGACCAGTGGTCAGAATCGCGCTTGTTGCAGCTCAACCTCCTAGACGAGAGAAGGTTGAGAGCCTTGGACCATGCCTAGACTTATCAGCGAAAGATGGCAAGGGCTTACAACAAGAATGTTCATCCCCGACTCCTTACGTCTGGTGATCTAGTCCTTCGCTCCATCTTCCCAACAGGTTCAATGAGAAAATTCTCCCCAAACTAGCGTGGCCCGTACGTCATCACCAAAACCCTCAGCAGAGGGGCTGCTTACCTTTTTGATGAAGCCACCCAACAAGAGTTTGGTCCAGTCAATCTGTCGCAGTTGAAGAAGTTCTACCCATAAGATGAACTCAACCGGGAATCAACCCGGCTGTCGCCCTCACACAGGCCGGTTGCCGACTTCTCAGACTGACACCCTGCTAGTGGACCGAGAGGCCAACTCCCCATGGCTGAACGTGATGAGCACGTCACATACCCAACCAGGGCTCATCACAGCCACCACCTTCAGACAAGCCGGCAACCGACGTTTCCAACCGACTCTCCACCGGCTGACCGAGAGGTCAGGTCTAGATAGGTACGCTCATTTCCTCGGTAAATTCCCTTTTTATGACTTACATGAAGCACGCACGAGGCACACAGGATGAGCAGGTCCAACCCTTTAGTCATCCTACCCCGTCCATGGGGGAAAGGAAAAGGATCGACAAAACTGGCCGAAACTTCACACCACATGTTCGTGTTTGTTTCGGGTCGCAACCCATCGAAACATGCTTGCATCCCCTCAGTCTCAAAACCACGAAACAACCTGCTCACCATTCATCAGAAGAAACACCAGCAAGTCAGAAAATGACCTGGCCAACATTCACAGCGTGTTGCCCAATACTTACACGCTCCACCATCCAACCGACCCACCACTGGCTGCCACCTCTGACTTACCCAGTAGCCACATCCATAGCCGGCGGTGAGAATAGTTTGCAGCAGTAGGTGGCACATCCGACTCAAGAAGTGCTATCCGGACCTCTGGGACGAACTACCGGCCCCAGGAGTGACACCAACTACGTCCAGATTTCTACATCGAAAACCTGAGCGCCCATCTTGTTTAACTCCGATGGCACAAAGATGGAACAGGGTGAGTAATCCAGGTTCATCCTTATCCCCATGGTCTTTGCTGATTCTGAGTGGTTACGAGATACTGATGGGAGATCACTTCTCCCCTCGAATGAGTATCCAACCTCCCATTTTTTACCTAGCCCGAGTGCCACCCAACAATGAGGGAGATCACAGCCTTTGGCTCCCTCTAGGTAAGGTATTCCCCCTTGGTACACCAGCTGCGACAAGGTCAGGTTATTTTACTTGCCAACAGCACGTGGGGAGGGCTAGTAGCATTCTTTTATTCAGTTTTCTTATGTTCTATTTTGTAATAGAAAAGAACAAAAAAAAAAGAAGAGAGAAGAAGAAAATTCAGTGACTAGAATCCTTCTTCAATAGAAAAGAAGAGAAAAAAGAAAAAAAGAAAGAAAAACAAAACAAAAATAGAAAGAAAAAAAAAAACAAGAGAAAAGGGAAAAGAAAACAAAAAAAAGAGAAAAAGAAAAAGAAAAAGAAAAGGAAAAGTTACTTGTTGCTGGGTCCTGAAAGCATATGGACTCCAGTGTAAGGGAAGGGTAGATCTTAGGATTCTGCCATCTGTTGGTAGTCCAATACCCGGCTTTGTCGCGATTGACCAAGTATCCCCCTCTTTCAGGGCTTGGCAACCCATCGAAGTCCGCCAATACAACTAGGTGTCGGAACCCATTCGCCAACACCCACTTCTCCCTTTTTCTCTTATCCTAGGGCTTGACATCCCAGCTAAGTTTTCAACATTGGGCTTAGCATCCCGCTGAAAGTTGTTTCCACCCTCAGGTTCCGATGCCCACATTTATGGAACCCGCATGATTCTATCTGTCATCTTTACAACCCCAGAGCAAACTTGCGAGGAAGAATCAGCATCACTATGGGTAGAAGGATAGCTCTCGGATCTCTCCTCTCGACCCATCTTTGTCGCCTGAGGGTCACTTCCGCTGGACAAGGGAACCACATTTCCAAAGTCACAAGCGTGAATGTCTAGCGGTTGTCTTTTGACTTGAGGTGAGACACCTTTCATTCCCCTGCACCAAAACCCAAGGATGGTCGACTACTCAGTGTAGCCTGCACTAGAACACTGACTATTCCATGTAGGAAGAAGGAGAGCTCGCCCCAGCGCGCCGCCCCGCTCAGACAGCAGGACGCCCGGACCTCAACCCGCACGAGATGAGATGTCACACAAAAAAATGTGGGGGGGGCCTGCTGGGTAAATAAACCAGCCACCGCCACCAAAACCCAGGGACGGTAAACTCCTCAACACTAACCTCTCCTCGCAGGATTGAGTAGGGCCCCCACTCCTTGCTGAACTCGGACGGTTGCACGCCATGACAAGGATCAACGACAAGCAAAACATCGTACGGGGGAAGGAAGGGCCGCTAGATGCTCCCCAAAACCCATACTTAGACTTATGGATCGGGCAACCAGCCGGCCCCCCCCCAGCCACCTAGCAAAAAGACCTGGCAACCGGCTCCCTGAAACCCGTACTTAAACGTATGGATCGGGCGACTAGTCGGCCCACCGCCGGCCACCCGGCTCCCCGAAACCCGTACTTAGATGTATGGATCGGGCAACTAGCCAGCCCACCGCTGGCCGTCCAGCAAAAAGACCCGACAACTGGCTCCTTGAAACCTATACCTAGACGTATGGATCAGGCGACTAGCCGGCCTGCCGCTGGCCACCCGGCAAAAAGACCTATTAACTAGCTCCCCGAAACCCATACTTAGATGTATGGATCGGGTGACTAGCCAGCTCGTTTCCGGCAATCCGGCAATGAGACCTGGCAACCGGCTTCGCGAAACCCATACTTAGACGTATGGATCGAGTGACTAGCCAACCCGCCGCTAGCAATCTGGCAAAGAGACCCGACAACCGGCTCCTCGAAACCCATACTTAGACGTATGGATCGGGGGACTAGCCGACCTGTTGCCATCAATCCGGTAAAGAGACCCGGCAACCGGCTCCCCGAAACCCATACTTAGACGTATGGATCGGGCGACTAGCCGGCCCGCTGCTGGCAATCCAGCAAAGAGACCCGGCAACCGGCTCCCCGAAACCCATACATAGACGTATGGATCGGGCGACTAGCCGGCCCACCGTTGGCCACCCGACAAAAAGACTCGGCCACCGACTCCTCGAAACCCATACTTAGATGTATGGATCGGGCGACTAGCTGGCCCACCGCTGGCAATCCGGTAAAGAGACCCGGCAACCGGCTCCCCGAAGCCCATACTTAGACGTATGGATCAGGCGACTAGCTGGCCTACCGCCAGCAATCCGGCAAAGAGACCTGGCAACTGGCTCCCCGATACCCATACTTAGACATATGGATCAGGCGACTAGCTGGCCCGCTGCTGGCAATCCGTCAAAGAGACTCAGCAACCGGCTCCCCGAAAGCCATACTTAGACGTATGGATCAGGCGACTAGCCGGCCCGCCATTGGCAATCCGGCAAAGAGACCCGGCAATTGGCTCCCCGAAAGCCATACTTAGACGTATGGATCGGGCGACTAGCCGGCCCGCCACCGGCAATCCGGCAAAAAGACCCGACAGCCGGCTCCCAGATTGCCACCAAGGTATGAACGACTTCTTCATATCGTCACCCCACATCCCACTCGTTAATCCCCACAAATTCGTAAGGGGATAGTTGTACACAAAATGTCATTAAAGTTGAACTTATATTATTTATGACTCTAAGTACAAGCAGGTACACGAGGCTATTCCTCGTCAGAAGACCCTTGGAAGTCGAACCTTCGGGGCTCGAACCTCTGGGGGTCAGACCTCTGACGCTCCCACTTCCGCTGTTCCCAGGCTGCCTCCTGGCACTCCATCTGCTCCACGAGGTTGATCAACCGATCCTCACGGCTCAACAATCGGAAGAGGACTTCGTCCTAAGCATTGAGACTGTCCACCATCGTGCGCATGCCCTCAGCAAAGTCCAGGTTCGAAGAAGACCTGCTGGCAGAAGCAGAAGTAGTGGGCCGACGTCCAGTCGACTGCCTGCCAGACAACGAGCTGGTCCACTTCGAAGCGAGCCTCTGGTATCGGCCCAGGTCGGCAACGTGATGGTCCGGGTTTGGAGCAGGGCCTTCAGCCGGTCCCTGGTAATGTGAAGGAAGTTGGCCAGCTCCTCCATCGCCTCCCCAAACAGCAACTGGCTGGGGGGCCGTTGGCCCAGGATGATCACGCCACGCATCTGGTGCCAAACCCCTATCGCCCAGTTCACCTGGCAACCTGATACCACCGTGAAAGTCGCGTGGTAAGTCACCACACTAATATCGCCCATGTGCTCCCTTCAGGAGGATCATGTTGTTGAGGACAAAAGAAACAAGGTGGGCAACGGGGTTCAGGTCCCGAGCCTTGACGACCCGTTGATCAAAATCGGCTTTCGTGGCAACTGCCGCGTTGATGTCACCGATGCTCTAGGGAAGGCTTGAAAGAGGAGAGAAGATGTCCAGGCCGGTGAAGCGGAGGCCCAACACCTCAAATAGGAGTTCGTCAGAGAACTCCACCGGCCCGCATCGAATACCCAGGACGAGTTGCGACTTCACCTCCGACAAGTTGGAGTACATCTCGGCCACTAGACCGGGGACGGTCTCCACCCGGAGAAAGTCCTCGACGAAAGGAAACAGGCCCTGCCTGGCAAACAGCTACTCCACCTCTGGCAACCGGTCAAAGCTAGCCAGCCTGCTGTATAAAACCGTCTTTACGGCCAGGCGGCCATCGACAGGGGACGTCAGCTCCTGGTCGGTGTCGGGGGGAGCCATGCCATTGGCCGCTGCCTCCTCGGAGCCAGTTGGGGTACGATACCAGGGGAGCGCTAGCCGGGTTGATCCTACGTCTGACGCCGCATCGTCAAGGACATCCAACGGCATTGACGAAGTCCCGGCAAGACGTCGTGACTGGTCCACTGTCATTTTGTAGTGCGTCTGGTGCCGCGAACTCTGGACGGGGGCCTCCGCTGACGCCTCTCCTTCCGCTCTGCCCATCGGTACCCGAGAGCTAGAGGCACCTCAGTCTCGCCACCGTTCCAACAGCCACCATTGGGACATGGCCTTGGCCAAAGATGTGTCACAACAGCACGTGAAGACATTCACATCACCAGCCGGGGGCCGGCTCCCGCGAGGTGGCAACCGCATACCAGCCGATCGGAATGTAACATCGCAAAGAGTATGATGTGACTATTCATGACAGTTTTCGAAAAAGAAACACGTGAAGCTTTCACGTCACATCCCAGTCACTGGCTCCCATGAGGTGGTTGTCGCGTAACTGGCCGGCTAAGAGCTAAGACGTGGGGGAAGTACAACGCGATGCCAACACAGCCTTCAGACACAGTACGCAAACGCTTTCCACCTCGTTACCCAGTTGCCGGCACCCACAAGGTGGCTGCCGCGCAACCAGCCGGCTAACACTATGGCATCCCTCGGTTAAGTGACCGAGAGTGTAAGTTTGACTCCATTTCATGACTAGCGATAGATGACTCACGAAGTGTGAAGCCTCGCATGGCTTACCACTCATGCATGGGGGGTCGTTCAACCCTAGAACGTTAGTTTCCTTCCACCAAGGTCATACAACCTCGCCTAGGGAGGGGCATTTTGTTGACCCCCATGCTTCAACAAAAGAGCCAGGGAAGTAGCCGGCTAGCTGCCGGTAGGGCAGTTCAAGGAACCAGTCGACAGCTCCCCGCAACCCCCATTGGTGCAAAGGGGTGGGGGAAGCAGCCGGCTAGTTGCCGGCAGGCCAGTTCAAGGAAATGTAAGTTTACATTCCCGATGTCCCGAAAAGATTTCCAGGATGACGTCTCTAGCGTGCATCCTTGCTGGCAACGACTGTTCGGGTATACAAACATACAACCAATGGTTCTTGATTTCTAGAAAGAACAGAGCCACCTTTTTGGGATAAGGTCATCGGCACGCATCCATGTCGGCCTTGGCCAAGTGTAACGTAAATTCTCATCTCCAGTCAGAGGGGGGACATAACACGCAGCCGGTACAACTAGCCGGCTGTCTGGCGGCCTAGCCGGCTGCCTCACCCAACTTTCAGTTCTTCTACTAAGAGGTTTGAAAGGGTGACCTTTGTGTCTTTCTCTCCCCCCATTTATTGCCAGATCTGGTATGAATCCCCTACTTTGTTCAATTCTCGTTTGTCTTATTCGATTCTCATTTATTTTACCAGAAGGGATGAAGTTATCCCTCCTGATGCCCTGGAAGGTTTTCCAGGATGAGGCCATAGGTGGCCAGGCTGACTGATGTGGTTTTCCATTTTAGAGCCGGAGAGATGCCAGGATTGCCCAGGCTGTCTGGGGGTGCCTAACACCTTCCCTAATAGTACCCTGAGCTCCGTATCCAGTTCTCTAGTGTTACACGATTTTACGTAATTCCCGTGGTTTTATCGTTATGATGGTGGAAGGACACTTTCCCATTCGGTTTTCCTTGTTTTCTACCCAAAAATAAGGTGGCGACTCTGTCCAATGAGCCATCCACCCCACATGGTGATGCGTTCACACAAACACCTTTCAATTCTCTGTACCTCAGCCCATCCACTAGCAGGGCCGGTGGAAACCCATTGGCTTCCGGGTGATAGCCAAATGAAAGAGAGGGTACATTCCCCTTTGATGGGTACTCCATGGATGACTCTCTCTCCTTGGGTTTCACTATGTTGGTGAGGGTTACAAAAAGGGGGAAGAAGCAAAGAACAAAGCTTCTTCTTCTTAGAATGGGCGGCTATGGGCTTTTATACTCGTAGCCCAAATTCCATCAATGCCCTTGAGTACATCAAATTACAAATTCACATCAAGCAAGTACAAACTAGATGGAAGGCACATTCTTTACAATCACTACTCTCTGTTACCCCTCCCTCTTGTCCAACCACTGGAATGTCTTCCTCTTCTGCTTGTTGTTGTTGTTGTTGAGGTGGTGGTGTTGGTACTTGTAGTGGTGGTTGTTGTTGTTGTTGTTGTTGTTCTTCTTCTTCTTCTTCCTCTCCAGAGTCTGTCTCTACCCACTCCTCATTGCTCACAGGAAGTTGAGATATTTCAACTACCCTCTCAACCGTTTGTGACTTAGATGGACTTGCCATCATCTCACTAAATGCTTTGAAATCAGCCTCCTAGGGCTGTTCTTTCACCTTGACTTCACTGCCTTCTAGAGGGCCTCAACTTATACCATCTCCATAGCATGGGTAGCTTGCTCTATAGTGTGTTGCCTCCACTCATACAAGGCACATTGGGAGGCAATCTTAGTGTACCCTCTCTTTCATCCGGCTATCACCCAGAAGCCCATGGATTTCCACCAGCCCCGCCGACAGATGGGCCGAGGTACAGAGAATTGAAAGGTGTTTGTGAGAGTGCATCACCACGTGGGGTGGATGGCTCATTGAACAGAGTCGCCACCTTATTTTTGGGTAGAAAACAAGGAAAATCGGATGGGGAAGTGTTCTTCCATCATCAAAGCGATAAAACCATATGGGTGACATAAAATTGAAGTGAAAACATGAGAGAACTGGATACGGGGCTCAGGGTACTGTTGCGGAAGGTGTTAGGCACCCCAAGACAGCCCGGGCGATCCCGGCCTCTCTCCGGCTCTAAAATGGAAAACATGACAGTCAGTCCAGCCACGTATGGCCTCCCCCTGGAAAACATTCCAAGGCGTTTAGAGGGATAACCTTATCCCTTTCGGTGAAAACAAATGAGAATTGACAGGAGGGTCACGGAAATCTTTTCGGGACCTCGAGAAAGACATGTGGAGGTCGGATAAAAACACATAAAGCCGACTGGGAAACTCAGAGTTTCCACGTAAAAAGACCCAACAGGAGGGTCACGAGTGAACCGAGCTCGACCGGGCCAGGTGGATTCACCCAGCCAGGAGGGCGGCCACCAGTACCTTCGGACGTGTTTCCGAAGGAATGATACCCGGGTCTGTCGTCCGACTATTCCCTTGCACAGGAAAGGTGTTATGTGGTCGGGGCTCGAGGAAGCATCGTAAAAACATACGTAAAATGGCGGGGGTGGAAGGACTTACCTGCAGGTGGTCGTCGACGGGGATCGGAAGTCATCGCTCCGGTGCGGTGAAGGGATGTCGGGGCTCCGAGCTGCTTTCCTCCTTTAGAACCGGTGGACAGTCGTTTCTCCAGAGGGTGTCAGCCTTTTTCCTGAAAATTCCAGCCTGCTGAGTGATGTGGGGGGCCGCTCCTTTTATAAGGGATTGCCTTCCTTCTTTGGGGGCGCCCGAAGATGGAAGGCAGCGTGATTCGGGGCTCCTTTTATAATCGATTTGTGAAATTTCAATGATAAAATCCCGTCGTATTTTCCTGATTGATTCGGCTTGCCTTCTTGGGTAGCCAACCGACGGCCGCAATGTGGTAGGTGGAAGCCAGCTGGTCCCCCCATCATTTTCTCCAAATGTGGGTTTTTGGGGATCCGAGTGCCGATTCCATGAAGCGGCTTGCTGACGGCAAGCCGGCTCCATTCCCCCAACCTTTCACCAAATGTGGGTTTTTGGGGGTCTGAGTGCCGCTTCCTTGAAGCGGCTTGCCGGTGGCAAGCTGGCTCCAACCCCCAACTTTTCACCAAATGTGGGTTTTTGGGGGTCCGGGTGCCATTTCCTTGAAGCGGCTTGCCAGCGGCAAGCCGGCTCCATCCCCCAACTTTTAACCAAATGTGGGTTTTTGGGGGTCCGGGTGCCGTTTCCTTGAAGCAGCTTGCCGACGGCAAGCCGGTTCCACCCCCCCAACTTTTCACCAAATGTGGGTTTTTGGGGGTTCGGGTGCTACTTCCTTGAAGCGGCTTGCCGGCGGCAAGCTGGCTCCATCCACCCAACTTTTCACCAAATGTGGGTTTTTTAGGGTCCAGGTGCCGCTTCCTTGAAGTGGCTTGACATCGATGGCAAGCCTGCTTCATCCCCCAACTTTTCACCAAATGTGGGTTTTTGGGGGTCCGGGTGCCGCTTCCTTGAAGCGGTTTGCCGGCGGCAAGCTAGCTCCATCCACCCAACCTTTCACCAAATGTGGGTTTTTTGGGTCCAGGTGCTGCTTCCTTGAAGTGCCATCCCCCCAACATTTCACCAAATGTGGGTTTTTGGGGGTCCGTGTGTCGCTTCCTTGAAGCGGCTTTCCGGCGGCAAGCCGGCTCCAGCCCCCTAACTTTTCACCAAATGTGGGTTTTTGGGGGTCCGGGTGCTGCTTCCTTGAAGCGGCTTGCCGGTGGCAAGCCGGCTCCACTCCCCCAATTTTTCACCAAATGTGGGTTTTTGGGGGGTCTGGGTGCCGCTTCCTTGAAGTGGCTTGCCGGTGGCTAGCCATGTGATTCCTCCTTTAAGCATGGGGTCAACAGAATGCCCCTCCCTAGGCGAGGTTGTATGACTTTTGAGGAAGGAAACTGACATCCTAGGGTTGAATGAGCCTCCATGCATAGACGGTAAGTCATGCGAGACTTCATGCTTTCGTGAATTATCTATCGTAAGTTGGACAATAGAATCGGGCTTACACCCTCGGTCACTTGACTAGGGGATGCCATATTGCTAGCAGGTTGGTTGTACGGCGGCCACCTTGTGGGTGCCGGTGACTGGGTAACGAGGTGGAAAGTGTACGCGTACCGTGCCCGAAGGCTGTGTCGTATCTCCTCGCGTCTTAGATCTTAACTAGCTAGTTACGCGGCAACCACCTCATGGGAGTCGGCCACCGGGATGTGATGTGAAGGCTTCACATGTTTCTTTTCCGAGATTCGGGGTGGTGACACGAAGACCACGTTTGTACCATGTTGGGAATTGTGGGGGAGCCGGCAGCCGGGTTATCTTACCGGCTCACCGGCGGTGGGCCAATTGGCCGCCCGAACCATACATCCAAGCATGGGTTTCGTTGAGCTGGCAACCGGGTTTTCTTACCAGTTTGCCGGTGCCACGTGGCCCCCCCCGTCCAACCTATTTTTTTGGGTCTTGAGGGGGCCAGTCTAGGGAGGCGGCAACCGGGTCATCTGGAGGCGGTAGCCGCGTGGCCCCCCCATCCTACCTATTTTTCTGGGTGTTGAGTGGGCCGGTCTAGGGAGGCGGCATCTGGGTCACCTAGAGGTGGCAGCCGCATGGCCCCCCTGTCCAACCCATTTTTCTTGGTCTTGAGGGGGCCGGTTTAGGGAGGCAGCAATCGGGTCATCCGGAGGTGGCAACCACGTTGCCCTCCCATCCAACCCATTTTTCTGGGTCTTGAAGGGGCCGGTCTAGGGAGGCGGCAATCGGGTCATCTGGAGGCGGCAGCCGCGTGGCCCCCCCATCCAACCCATTTTTCTGGGTCTTGAGGGGGCCGGTCTAGGGAGGCGACAACTGGGTCATCTGGAGGCGGCAGCTGTGTGGCCCCCCTGTCCAACCCATTTTTCTGGGTCTTGAGGGGGCCAGTCTAGGGAGGTGGCAACCGGGTCATCTGGAGGTGGCAGCCACGTGGCCCCCCCTGTCCAACCCATTTTTCTGGGTCTTGCGGGGGCCGGTCTAGGGTGGCGGCAACCGGGTCATCTGTAGGCGGCGACCGCGTGGCCCCCCCATCTAACCTATTTTTCTGGTTCTTGAGTGGGCCGGTCTAGGGAGGCGGCAACCGGGTCATCTGGAGACGACAGCCGCGTGGCCCCCCCCCGTCCAACCCATTTTTTTAGGTCTTGAGGGGGTCGGTCTAGGGAGGCGGCAACCGGGTCATCTTGAGGCAGCAACCGGGTCATCTGGAGGCGACAGCTGCATGGCCCCCCTATCCAACCCATTTTTCTGGGTCTTGAGGGGGCCGGTCTAGGGAGGCGGCAACCGAGTCATCTGGAGGTGGCAACCGCGTGGCCCCCCGTCGAACCTGTCTTTTGTGGGTAGAACTTCTTCAGTTGCGACAAATTGACCAGGCCGAACTCTTGTTTGGTGGTTTCATCAAAATGGTAAACGGCTCCCCCACTGAGGATCTTGATGATGACGTATGGGCCACGCTAGTTTGGGGAGAATTTTCCCGTTGAACCTGTTGGAAAAATGGAATGAAGGACTAGATTACCGGGTTTAAGGAGTCAGGGACGCCCCTTCTTGTTGTAAGCCCTTTCCATTTTTCTTTGATAAGTCTGGGCGTGGTTCAACGCCCTCAACCTTCTTTCGTCAAGGAGGTTCAGTTGCAGTAGGCGTGATTCTGACCACTGATCATCAGAGTCCGCTGCTTCTTTGAGGATGCGAAGGGATGGTAGTTCTACTTCCACTGGCAACACTGCTTTAGACCCGTATACCAGTTAGTATGGTGTTGCTCCGGTAGCGGTCCGTAGGGATGTCCGGTAGGCCCATAGTGCGTAAGGGAGGTGGTTGTGCCAATCTTTGTGTGTTTGGACCATCTTCTTGAGAATCCGGACTAGTGTCTCGTTAGCTGCTTCGACTGCTCCATTCATCTGTGGCCTGTAGGGGGACGCCCTTAGGTGACGGATGTGGCATTGTTCAAGGTGGCTTGTGACTTGCTTGGCTGTGAAGTTGGTGCCGTTATTGGTCACCACCTTGAAGGGTATGCCATATCGGGTGATAATGTTGTTGCATAAGAACCTTTGGGTGGCGGCTGCCGTGACTGTCTTGTAGGAGGCCGCTTCCACCTACCTGGTGAAGTAATCGATGGCCACTTGTATATACCGGTGTCCATTGGTGGCTATCGGCTTGATCTTGCCTACCACATCCAAGGCCCACATGGAGAATGGCCAAGGAGAAGCCATGTTGTATAGTTCCTTGGGGGGCACGTGGATGAGGTTTCCATGTACCTGGCACTGGTGACAGCGACAGATGTACGCGGTGCAATCCGCTTCCATTGTGCTCCACTAGTATCCTTGAAGCATGATCTTTTTCGCCAGGAGGATCCCGTTCATGTTGGATCCACAGACACCTTCATGGATTTCCTGCATAATCGTATGTGCCTCGGGTGAGGTTATGCACCGGAGGAGGGTCTGGTTGTGAGATCTTTCCCCCGCTGAAGACATAGCCGGTAGCCAATTTTGACAACGTTCATTTGTCTTGGGTGGTGGACTCTGGGGAGAACTCTCCGGTCTCCAAGAAGGCTTGTATATTTGAATACCATGGGCAGTCCTCTTGCTGTGATTTCCCTAGGTTACCGTCTGGGGACATATAATTGGTATTGTCTGGTTCGTCAGCCGGAGTTGGTTCTCTATGTTGGTTGGCAGTCTGCTGGTTGCTGGAGCAGCTAGCCAAAGGCATAGCTGCAGGTCTGGCATCGGCCTATCTGGAGACTTCTGTAACGTGGTAGACGTCCTCGTTGTAGGCCGGTTGGTGAAGTGTTGTGACTTCCATGGCAATGCTCTGCCCCTCTGTGACCGCTACCCATGAGGCTAAGACGGCCAGAGCGTCTGTGTATGGGTTTTGCTTGCGGTTGATGTGTTGGAAGTGGATGAACTGGAAGTCGCTTGCTAATTGCAGTACGAGTTCCTGGTACGGCTGGAGCTTGGGGTCTCAGGTTTTCCACCTGTTGAGGGTTTGACAAATTACCAGCATGGCGTCGCTGAATACTTGCAGATGTGTAACTTGGAGTTCCAACGCAAGTCATAGCCCCATGATACAAGCCTCGTATTCTGCCTCATTGTGTGAGCATGTGAAGAGAAGCCGCTTGGCTACGGGCAACATCCGTCCTTGGGGATCCACTAGGACGACCCCTACCCTGCGACCTTTAGTGTTGACTGCTCTGTCGAAGTATAAGGTATGGGGTTTCGGTTGATCAGGATCCAGTTGATCCAAATCTGATTGGTCTAGATTCGGCTCGTCGATGGTGAAGATCGGCTCGTTTGGGAAGGAATCTTCTAGCGGCTGGTAATCCGACAAGGGTTGATGTGCGAGCTGGTTGGCTATGGCTTGAGCCTTCATGGACTTCTGGGATACGTACCGGATGTTGAACTCTGCAAGGAGCATTTGCCATTTTACGTACCTGCCTACCAAGGCCGGTTGGTCGAAGAGGTAGCGCAGGGGATCTATGCGGCTGAGCAACAACACTAGATAGACCACCAGGTAGTGTCGCAACTTTTTCATCGTTTAGACCAGCGAGAGACAGTACTTTTCAATCAGCTCATACCATTCTTCTATCTCAGTAAAATTTTTACTGAGGTAGTATATGGCCTGCTCGATCTTGCCGGTGGTGTCATGTTGGCCCAATACCGCACCCATGGAGGAAGCTGTTACCGACATGTACAAGAAAAACGGTTGTCCAGGGTGAGGTGGTACAAGAACTGGCGGCTGGGACAGCTGATGTTTGATGTGGTCGAAGGCGACTTGGCATTCTATCATCCACGTGAAGCTGGTATTTTTCTTCAACAGTTTGAAGAAAGGCTCGTAGATCGGCGTGAGGTGCGAGATGAACCGCGCAATGTATTGTAGCCTCCCTAGCAAGCTCCATATCTGTTGTTCCGTCTGTGGTGGAGGCATGTCTAAAATTGCTTTTGCCTTGTTAGGATCTACCTCGATGCCCTGCTTGCTGATGACGAAGCCAAGGAGCTTCCCGGTGGTGGCCCCGAAGGTTGATTTTGATGGGTTCAATTTGAGCTTGTACTTCCTTAGGTGTTCAAACAGCCTCCTTAAGTGCTGGAGATGTTGTTGATGAGTGCGCGCTATCACTACCATGTCGTCCACGTAGACTTTGACTTCTTTGTGCATCATGTCGTGGAAGAGGGTGGTCATGGCTCTTTGGTAAGTAGCACTTGCATTTTTGAGCCCGAATGGCATCACCCTGTAACAAAAGATGCCCCAAGGGGTTGTGAACGCGGTTTTCTCTTTGTCTTCTTCTGCCATGAGGATTTGGTTGTATCCAGAGAATCCATCAATGAAAGAGTATACCTCGTACATGGCGGCGTCATCTACCAAGACGTCTATGTGTGGTAGCGGGAAGTCGTCCTTGGGGCTGGCTTTGTTGAGGTCCCATTAGTCGATGCACATGCGTACCCACCCATCTTTCTTTGGGACGGGTACCACGTTTGCCACCCATTCTGGGTAGAAAGGCTGGAGGAACCGGACATTCAACTGTTTGTGGACTTCTTCCTTCAGCTTCTAGGCCCATTCCTGTCTCATCCGTCGAGCTTTTTGTGTCACAAGTTGGGCCTCCGGTTTAAGGGGTAGTCGATGAATTGCTACCCATTCATCAAAATCGGCCATGTCTTCATAATCCCATGCAAACACCTCCACAAATTCACGCAGGAGTGTGAGGAGTTGTTGCCGGTAGGGCTCGGGAACTTCTTTGCTAATTTTCATTTCTTTTCTATGTTGTTCATCCCCAAGGTTTACAAGTTCAATTTCATTAGTAGATGCTATGCTTGTAGACTCGGGTGGTTGAACCCACGAGTCTTCTTCTTCAGATTCTTGGCTTTGCAAGTAGGGGCCATCAGCATCTCCAGCGGCTTGTTGACCTTCAAGCTGGAAGGGTGCTGGACGATGGTTTTGGCGGGAGCGGTGCCCGTGGTTTTCTGGCTGGTAGTGACGGACCCCAGAAGTGCTTTAAGCAACCCTTAGGCAACAAAGATGGGTCGAGAGGAGAGATCCGAGAGCTGTCCTTCTGCCCATAGTCATGCTGATTCATCCTCACTAGTTTGCTCTAGGGTTGTAGAAATGATGGGTAGAATCATGCGGGTTCCGGAAATGTGGGCATCAGAACCCGGGGGTGGAAGCGACTTTCAGTAGGATGCCAAGCCCAATGTTGATGACTTAGCTGGGATGTCAAGCCCTAGGATAAGAGAAAAAAGGAGAAGTGGGTGTCGGCAAATGGGTTTTGGCACCTGGTTGTATTGGCGGACTTCGATGGGTTTCCAATCCCTAAAAGAAGGGGATACTTGGTCAATCGTGACAAGCCGGGTATTGGACTGCCAACAGATGGCGGAATCCTAAGATCTACCCTTCCCTTACATAGGATTCCATATGCTTTCAGGACTCAGCAACAAGTAACTTTTCCTTTTCTTTTTTTTTTTCTTTTTTTTTTTTCCTTTCTCTTTTCCGTTTTGTTTTTTTTTTTTATTTTTCCTTTTTTTTTTTTTTTTTTGTTGAAGAAGTATTCTAGCCACTCACTTTTCTTCTTCTCTTTTTTTTTTTTTTGTTCTTCTCTATTACAAAATAGAAGATAAGAAAACTGAATAAAAGAATGCTACTAGTCCTCCCCACATGCTGTTGGCAAGTAAAATAACCCGACATTGTCACGGCTGGTGTACCAAGAGGGGATACCTTACCTAGAGGGAGCTGACGTTTGTGATCTCCCTCATTGTCGGGTGGCACTCGGGCTAGGTAAAGAATGGGAGGTTGGATACTCATTCGAGGGGAGGAGTGATCTCCCGTCATTATCTTGTAACCACTCAGAATTAGCAAAAATCATGGGGATAAGGATGAACCTGGATTACTCACCCTGTTCCATCTTTGTGCCATCAGAGTTGAACAAGATGGGTACTCGGATTCTCGATGTAGAAATCTAGACATAGTTGGTGTCACTCTTGGGGTCGGTGGTTCATCCCAGAGGTCCGAATAGCACTTCTTGAGTCGGATGCACCACCTATTGCTGCAAACTGTTCTCACTACCGGTTGTGGATGCGACTATTGGGTATGTCGGAGGTACTAGCGGGCTGTAGGCCAATTGGACGGTGGGGTGTGTAAGTATTCTGGTGATAGGTCGCAGATGAGGGCCGAGTCATTTTCTGGTTTTCGGGCATTTCTTTTGGTGAATGGTGAGCTGGTTGTTTCGTGGTTCCAAGACTTAGGAGGATGTGGGCATGTTCTAATGGGTTGTGACCCAGGAAACGAACAAACCTGTGGGGTGAAGTTTTGGGGTAGTTTTGTCGACCCTCTTCCTTTTCCCTTTGGACAGGGTAGGACGGCTAATGAGTTGGACTTACTCATCATGTGTGCCTCGTGCATGCCTCGTGTGACGTGTAAGTTGTACAAGGGAATTCACCGAGGAAAGGAGCGTACCTATCCGGACTTGATCTCTTGATCAATCAGTGGAGAGTCAGACGGAGACTTCGGTCACCGGCTTGTCTAAAGGTGGTGGCCACGTGGAGTCCCGCTTGTGCACATTCTTCACGATCATGGGGGAATTGGCTTCTTAGTTGGCTTGTCGGATATTGGTCTAAGAAGTCGGTGGCCGGTCTGTTTAGAGGTGGCAGCCACGTGGATCCTCGATCAAGTTGATCTACTGTGACCGTGCAGAGTTGGCCCATTGGGTTTCGCCATTGGCAGCTGTCGAGTGCGTGAAATGGGACGGAGGGGCAGAATGCCCCTAGCTTTTCCCCGAGGTGCACGTCTTCTGGAGGAGATGGCGGGTTTACGGTTGAAATTGCCAAAAATCGGTTCGGTAGTGTCGGCGACCAGACAAAACCCCCAGAAGGGGTTGGTTATTCCGTGCCATGGGGGACCGGTTCGGGGAGGCGGTAGTTGATTCTCTGGAGGTGGCAGCCGTGTGCCCCCCCCCACGTTCAACTCATTTTTCTGGGTCTTGAGGGGGTCGGTCTAGGGAGGTGGCAGCCGGTTCTCTGGAGGTGGTAGCTGCGTGGTTCCCTCGTCCAACCCGTTTTTCTGGGTCTTGAGGGGGCCAGTCTAGGGAGGCGGCAACCGGTTCTCTGGAGGTGGCAGCCGCTTGGTTGCCCCATCCAACCCATTTTTCTGGGACTTGAGGGGGCCGGTCTAGGGAGGCGGCAACCGGTTCTCTGGAGGTGGCAGCCGCGTGGTTCCCCCGTCCAACCCATTTTTCTGGGTCTTGAGGGGGTCGGTCTAGGGAGGTGGTAGCCGGTTCTCTGGAGGTGGCAGCCGCATGGTTCCCCCGTCCAACCCGTTTTTCATTGGTAGAACTTCAGCTACGACAAATTGACTGGGCTGAACTCCTATTAGGTGGCTTCATCAAAAAGGTAAGCGGCTCCCCTGCTGAGGATCTTGGTGATGATGTATGGGCCCCGCATGTTCAGGGAGAATTTTCCCGCTGAACCTGTTGGAAAAATGGAACGAAAGACTGGATTACCGGGTTTAAGGAGTCGGGGATGTACCTTCTTGTTGTAAACCCTTGCCATTTTTCTTTGATAAGTCTGGGCGTGGTTCAATGCCCTTAACCTTCTTTCGTCAAGGAGATTCAATTGCAGTAGGTGTGATTCTGACCACTGATCATTAGTGTCCACTGCTTCTTTGAGGATGCGAAGGGATGGTAGTTCTACTTCCACTGGCAACACTGCTTCAGACCTGTATACTAGTGAGTATGGCGTTGCTCTGGTAGTGGTCCGTAGGGATGTCCGGTAGGCCCAGAGTGCGTAAGGGAGGTGGTTGTGCCAATCTTTGTGTGTTTGGACCATCTTTTTGAGAATTCAGACCAGTGTCTTGTTAGCTGCTTCGACTGCTCCATTCATCTGTGGTTTGTAGGGGGATGCCGTTAGGTGATGAATGTGGCATTGTTCGAGGTAGCTTGTGTCCTGCTTGGCTGTGAAGTTGGTGCCATTATCAGTCACTACCTCGAAGGGTACGTGTACCCTCTCTTTCATTTGGCTATCACCCGGAAGCCCATGGGTTTCCGCCGGCCCCACCGGCAGATGGACCGAGGTACAGAGAATTGAAAGGTGTTTCTGTGAGCGCATCACCATGTGCGGTTGATGGCTCATTGAACGGAGTCGCCACCTTATTTTTGGGTAGAAAACAAGGAAAATCGGATGGGAAAGTGTCCCTCCACCATCGAAACGATAAAACCATGGGATTCACGTAAACTCGTGTAACATGAGAGAACTGGATACAGGGCTTAGGGTACTGTTGGGGAAGGTGTTAGGCACCCCCAGACAGCCCGGGCATTCCCGGCCTCTCTTCGACTCTAAAACGGAAAATATGATAGTCAATCCGGCCATGTATGGCCTCACCTTGGACCGGCCTGCCGGCGGCTTACGTTTTTCAGAAAAAAAATGGAAACCGTTGGATTGTACGTTTCGTACACCAGAATGGCCACCACCGGCTTACTTGCTGGCGGCGTCATCCCGGGAATCTTTCCGGGGCATCGAGAGGGTAGACTTACACCTCCCAGGAAAGAAACGGGCACCGTCGGGTTGTACGTGTTTGTACACCCGAACGGCCACCGCCGGCTTCCTTGCCGGTGACGTCATCCTAGGAATTTTTCTAGGATTCCGAAAAGGACATGTGGGGATTGGATAAAAACTTGCAAAGCTTGTTGGGAAACTTTTGAGTTTCCATGTAAAAAGACCCAACAGAAGGGTCGCGCGTAAACTGAGCACGACCGAGCCGGGTGGATTAACCCGGCCAGGAGGGCGGCCCCCGGTACCTTCGGACGTGTTTCCGAAGGAATGATATCCGGGTCCGTCCCCCAGCCGTCCCCTTGCACAGGGAAGGCGTTATGCGGTTAGGACTTGATAAAATGTAGTAAAAAGCTTACGTAAAATGGCGAGGATGGAAGGGCCTACCTGTAGGTGGTGTCGTCGTCGACGGGGATCAGAAGTCCTCGCTCCGGCACGGCGAAAAGGCGTCGGGGCCCCAGCGAAAAGGCATCGTTAGGGATCAGAAGTCCTCGCTCTGGAAATTCAAGCCTCTCCGTTCCGGAATCTTGAGCCTCTCCTTCTCGGAAATCCAAGCCTCTCTCTCCGAAAATCCAGCCTCTTCCCAGCAATTTTGAGCCTGCTCGGTGGTGTAGGGGGCCGCCCTTTTTATAAGGGGTTTGCTTCCTTCTTTGGGGCACCCGAAGATGGAAGGCGGCGTGATTCTGGCTTGATTATGCGGTCCACGTAATTAGCGGATTTGTGAGATTTACGAGATTAAATCTCGGCGTATTTTCTGATTGATTCGGCTTGCTAGCCAATCGGTAGCCGCTATGTGGCAGGCGAAAGCCGGCTGTTCCCCTCATCATTTTCACCAAATGTGGGTTTTTGGGGATCCGGGTGCCGCTTCCTTGAAGCGGCAAGCCGACTCCATCCCCCCAACTTTTCACCAAATGTGGGTTTTTTGGATTCGGGTGCCGCTTCCTTGAAGCGGCTTGCCGGCGGCAAGCCGGCTCCATCCCCCCAACTTTTCACCAAATTTGGGTTTTTGGGGATCCGGGTACGGCTTCATTGAAGCGGCTTGCCGGCGGCAAGTCGGCTCCATCCCCCCAATTTTTTTAAGCATGGGGTCAACAGAATGCCCCTCCCTAGGCGAGGTTGTATGACTTTTGATGAAGGAAATCGACATCCTAGGGTGGAATGACCCTCGATGCGCAGACGGTAGGTTCTGCGATACTTCACACTTTTGTGAATTATCTATTTTAGGTCGGACAATAGAATCAGGCTTACACCCTCGATCACTTGACCAGGGGATGCCGTATTGCTAGTCGATTGGTTGCGCGGTAGCCACCTTGTGGGTGTCGGTGATCGGGTAACAAGATGGAAAGTGTTCGTGTGTCGTGCCTGAAGGTTGGGCCGTACCTCTCCACGTCTTAGATCTTGAACAGCTGACCATGCGTCAACCACCTTGTGGGAGCCGGCCATCGGGATGTGATGTGAAGGCTTCACGTGTTTCTTTTCTAAAAGTTGTCGTGAATAGTCACATCATGCTTTTTGTGACGTTACTTTTCGTCCGGTTGGTTACGTGGTTGCCGCCTTATACGAGGCGGCAACCGGCTGAGGATGTGGTACATTGCTTTTTCAAAAGCTGCCACTGTCATAGTAGTCATGTCGTACCTTTACGATTTTACTTTCGATCCGGCTATTCATGCGTTTGCCGCCTAGCAGGAGGCGGCAACCAGCTAGTGACAATTGAAAAAAAAGCTGCAATGGACACAGTGAATGGTCACGTCGTACTTTTTTGTGATTTTACCCTCGAGCCGGCTGTTCACACGGTTGCCGCCTAGCAGGAGGCGGCAACCGGCTGGTGATAATTGAAAAAAAGCTGCAACGGACACAATGAATGGTCACGTCGCACTTTTGTGATTTTACCTTCGAGCTGGTTGTTCACGTGGTTTCCGCCTAACAGGAGGCGGCAACTGGACGGAGGTGTACTTTTCTCAATTTTTTCAGTTTCCGTGCAACTTTCTCGATTACCGTGCCTTGATCGTACCTTTTAAAAGTTGTCAGGAATCGTTTCAGCTTTATTGATTTTTGTGCAACCGGTTTTTGAACCGGTTGCCGCTTCCAAACACGCGAAATCCGGGTAACCCATTTTCCTATAAATAGAGGGGGTGTCGTTGGAGATTTTCTCATCCCTCCCTCTCATTTTCACTTCTCCCTTGAGCTTTCGTTTGGATTTCCTTCCATCTCTCCTTAATTTCTTCCCTTGAGTTTTAATCACCATGCCTCGCACAAAAAATGTTATGGGGCACGTCCGACAATCCGCTTCTGGGTCTGCGCGACGATGGTTCGATCTTCTTCCGGCGACTTTGAGGAACATGCCGGCGGAAGAGCTCAACTGTCCTAAACGGGCCAAGTCGGCCCGCTTGGCCATTTTCTTTGAATTAACTGGTAATG